>RJWT010055407.1:0-10167 GCA_004365215.1 Cuniculus paca
ATCCATTGCAGTCTATTGTGGCTACCATCATATATATATATAGTCTGTCACTGATCAAAATGTTATTGTAGGAAGCATGACTGTGGGTCATAGTCAAACTTGGTCACTGATGGTGATGGAGCTTATTAAAAGTAAAGTGAATGTGACTAGCTATTAGAGTTTCAAATTACTAAAATAGATTTGCATTTTATCTTTAAAAAGCTTATCATTGGTCAAGAGAATCATATAATCTCCATCTATAAAGTATTGTTTAGTGTAAAACAGCCATTTTTGATCTAACTTTGGGAATTCTGTAAGATCTAAGGTTTTTCCATGGTCTCATTGTTCAGTTTTATAATATGGTAGGGCTCATTTATGATTATAAAGAGATTATCAGGCTAAAATCAAATGATTGCAGTCCTAGACCTGGTTTTCTATTTACTATTTTTCTAATCATTTGTATGTATGCATTTGGTGTCATTGTATTCAGTTTCCCTACATGTATTATAAGAGAATTAAAATAAATTACCTCTAAGATGATCTTAGTAATGGAAAATGCATGAGAAAAATATGAAAATACTAGGTAAACCACAGTTGGAAGTATTGAGAGTCATCATTTGTATTCAGATATATAAATTTTTTTCACAATTTTCAGACTTTTAATTAAACTAAGGTACATTTCATTTGTTAATTTTTGTTTATTTCAATTCAGTAATTTAGCAAGATGTGAAATATATATGTACAATACCAATACATGAGTATGTATATATTTATTATGCATTGCAACCTTATACTAATAAACATGCAGTTAAAAATAATTTAGCAATTATGTAATCATATGTATTTTATAAGTATATTTTGCCACACAGAAAATTAAAAAGAAGTGCGAATATGAAACGTATATCTTTAATGGAAAGTCTAGATGCTGGTTTCTATAAATTGATTTACCAGGCAAGATGATTTCCCTCCAGTTTAAGGGTAAGGACAGTTATTCCTCCACTGCTTCCTCAAGGAAGAAGGATTCTAAATTCAGTCCTGTTCTGCTCTACTTAGAAAAGAGAAGAGATATGAGAGAATGAGTTTTCCCTGATTCTCACTGACTAGTGGTGATTTAATCAGATGATAAAAGGAAAAGAAACTTATACAAAGTTAATGTAATGAGAGATCATTCCCTGGTGGCAGTGCTGAGAATGCTAGTCCTCTGCTTGAAATTAAAAGCATTTTATTTTTGTTCAGAAGTAAATCTGGCCCAATTGTTGAGTATTCTCATAGATTCTTGCTGTTGCCAGTGACTCTTATTTGAAAATACTACCCATGGCTATGATTTCGAGCATTCATAGCCAATCACAATCCTGGAAGCCAGTGATCAATCACAAATTTAACATTGATTTGTTCTTGTACATCTGCTTTTCATTGGCTGTATTTACTCTCTGGAAATCATCTGCTAGCTTGGTACTTACTCCCCACTGAGAAGTTTGCTTTATACTTTCTTATATCTGCAATGAAACCTTTGCAGGGCAAACTGTAGGTTTCCTACAGAAGTAAACAGATCTAAAGTAAAACACCTCTTTTGGCAATGTAACACAGGCATGAGTTAACAATTTCCCATAACCAATCTGGATATAGAGAATAAAATTACGTTTGGCCTGAATCCACCATTGAGTGTGCCTTAAGTGATATTTTTATTCAATGACTGCGTTTAATGAGATTTTGATGTTCCAGGAAGTTAAATTGAGTCAATTTCAATCCAGTGAATACTACAGTGTCTTCAGATTACTCTCATTGTTTCAAAACTGAGAGAGATGTTTTCTTCCATGTTTCCCTTAGAATTTTCATTATAGAAGGAGGTACATGGCAAGATTGTTCACAAGAACAGGGGACATCATTCAAGGGTTAGTAGTGAAATATAATAACCCGAAGATTTGCAAAATAAGTGTTCTGATGCATGCATACCTATACTATCACTTCTTTTCCACAACCTCTGTACCAAACCTTCTATTGAAAATATTTAGAAAGGTTCCTTTTGTCTTATGCTAGAGTAAAAATTTTTGTAACAAGCTTTCCTGACTCTTCCCACTTTCTACCTTTTATTATGTCTAAAAACTACACATTTTGTTTGTTTTACTATTCCCTGGAAGGGACTTATTTGACACATTAGCTGTTTTTTCTGTGATTGTGGAGAGAAGAGGTAAATGTGGGAAGAAAATCTCTGCAGTCTTTTTTTTTTTTTTCCTGGATAGAAGCTTTCTACAATTTTAAGAGCCATGGGAGACAAATTATTTGCCTTGAATTTTTTGTGTCATCAGCTTACACCTTCCAAGAAAGAAATCTTTCTTGGAAAACAGTTATTTATCATAATTAAATTGTATTACTGGCCACCAGCTTTATGTAATTCTATTCAGCTTAGTGTACTACCATTCTCGTGTATTTGTCAACCATTTACTCAAGCATTAAAACAGATTTTGCTTTCTTTCATGTATTAAAACAAAAACAATATATTCCAAGTTACTTAGAAGCTAAAATTTGACAAACTCATTTTCATCTGCTCTATGTATAGAATTACGGACCACGTGTCAGGCTAGGACTCCCAGACAGCAGCTGCATCTTCAAAAATGAAAAATGAAACTTCTTTCTCTTCTCCACTTTGCTAAATGTTACAAATAACTTCTGACTAGTTCCTAAAATAAAGTTAAGATTTTTTTCCCCCTTGCCTGACATGATTAGTTTGGAAGTTCTAGTCCAATTCACCCCAGCCATATCCTTTCCTACCTTCAATCACTCAAGAACATTTCCTTTTAACTTTTTCCATTTATTTTTTGATGATCTTAAATAGTTTCTTCATGAAAATGTGTGATGTTGGGTTATACAATATAAAGAACTACAACTTAGCAGCTATAATGATGACTGAGTCAATAGGAAAAAAATACTCAACAATTTGTCACATTTTCTAGTAAATTATAACTTTTATAAGGGAACGTTTGAAAAAAATTGGTTTTGTTGAAACAATGAAATACGTCAGTTCATGTACCAGAGCCCTCTGAATAACAAAGAAATATAAATCCAGAAAAATAAAGTCAAATGAATACTTGTCCAGTATCATATTAATAAATAAAACATAATTTTTCCTTATTATCATATATTTCTTTACTATAATCATACTTCCTATTGAAGTTCAAAATAACTAAAAAGGATTTAATGTATAAGTATCATATTGAACAAAATTTTATTTTTTTAATATAGTTTGTTTTAAAGACTGTTTCACAAGTAATTTTCCATATGAAGATGTACATTAAAATATATAAACTATAAATTCACAAAATATTTTCCAGAATTATTTTCCTTGATAGAACATACAGGAAGTCAGATTTCAACAGAAGTTATAACAAAGATGTCATTAAGCATCACTAATAATAAACAAGTTATAAAATAACAAAAAAACCTTTTTAATGATAATATAAAATCTTTCTCAAATTGGTATTTTCTGCCTTACCCACTCCAGAGTGAATAATATGCTTTGACTAAAATTTCTGTCTATGTTTGGCCTCCTGCTCCTTAGCTTCATGACTGCAGTGACCTCCATTTTCATTCTATTTCTGTCATATTATACCTTTTCTCTCAGTCTGAGTTGTGTCTAATTAACCTTTGTATATTTAGGGTTTAGCACAGTGCTGCCTATTTGGCATGTAAGTATTTTTGAAGGAATAAAACTCCTCCCTTAGCACAATTTTTCATTCTCTCATGCCTAATAATTTCATCTTTGTTGTTCTGAGGATGCCAAAGCCTCTTTTTATCTCCTGAGCTTTCAATTAGCCATTCTCTGCAAAATTCTTTTCCTTTCCAATCCAGACTAGATTCCAGGGCCATTCATTTAAAGTACATGTCAATACTCACCTTAGAATTCTGCTTTTTCTTTGTCTACAATACTTTAACTCCTGAGTTCTCAAATATCTTCTGAAATTCTGCTGGAAGATATCACAGAAATATTTCAAATATAACCATCACAAAGCCATTCTGTCAAGTGGATCACCATTGCTGCTAGGAACTCCTTTCCATCTTCCCCATAGGGGTGAATCTGTTTCCACTACTGTCACAGTTTCACCCACCTATCTAGCATGGTGGTCAAGAGTATGGGCTTCAGAGACACAGTCAAGTTTGAATCAGAGAACTACCTCTCACTGAAAACCCAGAGCAAGACATACTCTCTAAAGATCAGGTTTTGTACATATAAAATAGGATTTTTACAGTATACACACCACAGATCTATTCACAAGATTAAATGAAGTAGTACAGGCAAACTATTTAACACTGTTCCAGGCAAATAGTAGCTCTTAAACAAATACTAGCTATTACGTCTTCATTAATTACTACAATTAGAATCAACCAACTGGTTTTTCCTTAACACATCAATTATTGCTGGAACTTCCATTTCTCTTTTTGTATATTGGATAGCTGATACCTTGTTTCTTGAAAACATTTTCCTTTTAATCTGTACTTTTGGACACCCTTATTCTAAATTTCCTAGTCCCTCTTAGTGTCATTTCTATTTTCAATACATCCTTCTCTAATACATAGTTCTTTCCCTTTTCAGTGACAAACATGTTCAATTTCTTCATTTCCTCAGTGTGATGCTATTTTAGGCTTGCATACCATCTGTCTCCTTGCCTCACTGCCAACCTCATGGAAATAGATCGGATCTTGATGCTTCCATTTTCTCAGAATCCCTTACTCCTTAAACTTAACTCTTACAGTTGGGACTCAGTGTGGGTTTATTCTATTAAATAAGCCTATTGATATCATGTTGAAAATATTCCAACGTTATGATGAAATTATTTGTTCCAAACCACCACTGACCTCACAATCACCAGTGAGGCCCTTCCTCTTTGGTCACAATGCCCTCATTGCTTTTCTTTCTTCTTCCTAAGCACTCCAGTACTGGCTGCTCTTCCACTTCCAACTTTTCAATAGTTACATCTCTCTCATCAAAGATATGTTCTGGTTTTAGCTTTCTCTGCTCTCCACTGAATGATATTCATTGTAAAGATTTTGATTCTTGCCTCTTGACTCCCAAATCAGGATCCTTAATTTCTTACCTCAATCCAAAATCCTAAATTAAAATTTAAATTAAATATTGCATCTCCCCATTTTGACTCATCTTTCATCTTTTCATTAAATAAGAAAATATAAAAATTTATGGTTATTAATTTTTCATGGCCTCTTGCTTCTGTTAAAATTTCATTGTTCTGCCTGCTGAAATCTAAGGTTGTTTGTAAGGTTTAAGGTAAGATGCTGTCTCTATAATACGTGAGTCAAGATCAAGCAGCAAGTCCTCATATGGAGTTGCAGCCCCTTTTCCAGAAGATCTAACTAAAATGATTAACAAAGTTGGTTACACTGACAAGCAGAGTGTCAGTGTAAACAAAATATTCTCACACTGAAAGAAGATGCCACAGAGGACGTTCAAAATGTTGCTCATTTGCAGTGCACTTGGGCACCTAAAAGCCTTCCTGGAGATGTATGAGGAGATCAATGCTGGTGTTATATTTGCTAACACAAAATCCATTCTGTAACTCAGGAATCAAGAAATGATTTTTGCTTTCAATCTTATTATCTAAGAAATACATTTTGCAATGTTCTATGAGTAGATGTAATGGTGAAGTCTCTGGTAGATATGAGAAAAGTTAAGTTGGAAGTCTTGTGGAAGGAATTCTCTATTTTACATGCTTTCACGAACTTCATGATTCATGGGAAGAAGTCAAAATAGCAGCATTAACATGAATTTGGAAGAAGTTCATTCTAACCCTCAAGGATGATTTGGAGACAGGAATTTAGTGGGTGAAGTAATTGCAGATATGGTGGAAATGGCAAGGCTGCTAGAATTAGAAGTGGACTTTGCAGATGTAACTGAATTATTGCAATCTCATGATGAAACTTTAATTGATGAGGTGTTGCTTCTTATGAATTAGCAAACAAGAGAGTTTCATGTGATGGAATCTTCTCCTGGTGAAGATACTGTGAACAATGATGAAATTGCAACAAAAGATTCAGAATATAATATCAATTTAGTTGATAAAGTATTGCCAGAATTTGAGAGGGTTGACTCCAGATTTGAATGAACTAATATGAGTAAAAGTCCTATCAAGTGGCATCATATTTTACTGAAAATTTTTTATAGAGAAAGAATTAATCAATGCCACAAACATTACTGTCTCATAAGAAATTTCCACAGCCATATCACCTTTCAGTATCTACTACCTGACCAGTAAAAAGCCATCAACAGCAAGTCAAGACCCCCACCATCAAAAAGATTATGATTCACTAAAGGCTCACATGTCAGCATTTTTAGCAACAAAGTATTTAAAGTATATAATAGGTGTTAATACATAATCCTAAATCACACTTAATATTCTATAGTATAATGCAAACAAATTTTATACATACTAAGAAACAAGAAAATGCATTTGTGTGACTCACTTAAAATATTTGGTCTGTTGCAATGGTGTGGAAAGGAATCCACAATATCTCTAAGGTGCAACTACATTTGCAATAGATATCTAAAAAATTGTCTTTTCCTTTTGCATATTTTATGATACCTGTATAAATGCTTGTTAAATTAATAAATTACATAAACGCTTAGCATTTTCTATGGCTGTCACCGGATTCTGCATGGTTTTTTGTGAGAAAACATACTTGTAGATATAAAGTGCCCCAAAGTACTCAGCATAGTCTCCTAAACATAAAAAGCCCATCTGAACACCACTTGGAATTGTTCAATCACTTGGTGAAATTGGAAAACTTCTAATCTCTTCACAAATAAAACCACTGTTATTATGTATGTTTGTTATCATTCAAAAATCAAATCCTGGATTTGCCATTTACTACTGGTATAACCTAGTTTATCCTAACTGGATCTCTTATCCAAAGGAGATGGACTATCTCATGTACCTCAGAAAGTCAAGATAAAATTTAGCAATATTTTAAAACAATTGACACATATTTGGCCAATGATAATAATATAATTACAATTCAGTTCTAACAAGACACTGAAAAAAATCCTCTTTGAAGTCTCTGAAAAAAAGACTGGATTTTTCAATTTTTCCTTCCTTCTAAAGTGCATTGCACACAGGTCATGTTAACTCCATTTTTTAAGAAAGTGACATATTAATCTGTAACTTAGGTAAGACTACTGACTTTGAACCCAGACATATTTTTAAATTATTCACTTGAAGTGTTTGCTTGTTTTCTTTAGAGTTCTTGAATCTTTAAGAAAGAGAAAAAAAGATTGATTTTTGTCTAGCACGTGGAAATGTCAACCGACATAGAATTAGCATTAATTTCCCTCAATTTAGAATGTCCTTACCCACCAAGGTTTCCCTTAACAGATCATTTTGAAATGCAGTTTGAAAAGGCCAAGCAACTATTTTTTAACTTCTCTGTGATTTTTCCTTCTATTCTGGCATAGTTAGGAAATATACTACACAGTTAAAAACATTTTTCTGAGGGTGTAAGGTCCTTCATTTCTAAACTGAAACGCAAAAGGAAACATTTTAGTTATGAAATAAAGAACTTGCTTTTCAAGTGAAGACCACATTGAGGAAGTAATGCAGTGTGGCCCAATATTAAGAGTACTAACAAAAAAGAAAATTGGACATTCCATGGAATATTATCCTCTAAACAAACACTCATGCAAAAATATTAAATATTTAAAAATCATCATTCTAACCTTGAAAATGAGATAACTTCTCTAAAACTGTTTATTTCAATCAGTTAAAGATGCTATCAGTAAACATAGAGTGATTTATTTGATAACTTTTCTTATTAAAAAAACTAAAATTAATAATTAAATGCTTAGAAGAAAAAAGTAAATTTTGGTTTGCGACATAATAATTTCTCATGATAAGAATCAATACTCAATTGAAACCTATTGATCGTTATATGGTTTATAAAAAGTTCAGAAAGTTACACTAGAAACACAGTTATTTTATGATTTTATAAATTGTATTTCTAATTATAACATTAAAATTACATTAACTCTAGAAATAATTTTCTTTCTTGTATTGGATAGGTTGCTAGATTATGTTAATCTATCCTTAACTTCAAAACAAACTGGCTACAGATTAATTTAAATATTTTACATGACACAATGTTCTTTATATTTACAAAAGTGGATAAAATGTAACTATGTCTATGATTTTATTATAAACTTCACTGTACTGTTTCCTGATGTATTTATTATTCACTACCAGCATGGACTAGAATGAATGAAAAATGATTTTAAAAAATACACATTATATTTCATGAACTTTGAACTAATTTAAATATTCATGTTCACTTAAGAGCTATTCTGGAAATTTGTTCAAAGAGTTAATAAAGGTTATTATAATTTGGCACTCACAAACTAAAATTAGGCAATAGAGTTTTCTTTGCATTGTAATTCAGTGTTCTACTTCTGGGTAACACTTGACCATTTAACACATTTATTTTTCACATATGAAAACACAAATTGTTGAAATTTTATTAAGTTTTGGAAAGAATATTTAAGTTTTAGAAGGAATGTTTTATAATGAGAGTATTATAATTGCTCTCTTATGTTAGGAAAGATACATATTTTTAAAATATTTTTATAGTAGGTAATGTATTTTCAGGACATATGTGAATACATATGTCCACAGATACAGAAGTTTACAATCTTACATTTATAATGAATTATAAAAGTTAATGGGGTCTACCATACTTTTTTCCTCTTTCCATCCAAGGTCCAAAACTGTTCATGACTAATTAAATTAGTTTTTCGGTCTAATAGTAGTAAAACTTCAGAATGTAAACTGAGAATATGTCAAAATTGTCAGCATTCCTCATGAGCTGACTTGATATATGTTAAAGGTCAAAAAGGGCCCAATGGAAGACAATTGAGACTTCAACAGAATAAGGAAAAAAATGTTAAAAGATCTTGTTAATGTATGAGATTAAAATAAGATTCTTGGAAAATGTGGGATGGTGCATGGATTTTAAATCTATTTTAATAGAAATGAAAGAAAAAGGTCTTTTTGATGTTTACAAGGTAGAATAACATTTATGTCTAGGGTTAAACCTGAGCTTGAATAAAGAACAATTTGATGGACCAGGTAGGGTGGAGCATGTCTATAATTCCAACACTTGGGAGGCAGATGCTGAAGCAATACTACAAGTTCAAGACCATCCTAGGTTACACAGTGAGTTCAAGGCCAGTCTAAACTATATATCAAGACCCTGTCTCAAAAAAAAATAGGATTTGTAAATTAGAGGTTCAGTGTTCTATAGAATCCAATAGAAACAAGACAATAGATTTCCAATAAATAAGCAAGCAGGAATTCAGTTTAGGGCTATTGTGAAACATAAAGAAATGAATGTCATCAACTGAAGTCAGAAATAAAGGTTATACAACATGTTCTAAGTATAATGACTCTGAAAATGATTTAAAATGAAGATTTAAAAATATAAACCCATTCATCTTAGTCGCTCTACCTTCTGCTTAGCTGAAAGTAAGCATAATGCTTCCCTCTATTGGTTGGTTGTATGTTTATTCTTCTGTGAAAGGCAAACAGCTCAATATCTTGGTTCTGTCTTCTAGAACCTAAGAGTTCTAAACCAAAGAAATCTCTCAGGCACTTCTGCACCATGTTTAGTATTTTCAACTACATTTAGAGAAAACATTTCCAAGTATGCTGATGACATACTGAAAAAGGGAAGTTGCACTTTTAATGTACATGATCTGTGTTAGACACTTCAGGTTTCAAGGTTATGAAACAAGTAGTTCAAGTTGTTGAAAAAGTTGCAATTTATATTATTGCTATATTCACTGGAAGGTGAAACATATTTACATGAATATTAAGAGGAAAATTTACATAGGACCCAAGGCAGATCTAAAATAGACATTGATTATGCTATAAATTGTATTTCTGTTTAAAACTGAAAATGTTAAATGATGTGGTCTGAAAAACTATAAATCTCTTAGAGTTTGCATAGCATACAATGAATAAAAGCAAATATACCCAAAAAATGATTCTGAGGATTTACATTCTATGGACTAAATAATGCTAATATAAGTTAGATACTTTATATGCTAACCATTTCATGGGTTTCAGTATATTGTGTAAATATTTCAAAAGTGATTATATTTTAAAATATCAAATAATAACTTTAATAAATGCT
>RJWT010055408.1:0-10162 GCA_004365215.1 Cuniculus paca
TAAGCTAAGTCTACCAGTCTAGCACTCTATGCCTTTCTATTTTACAGACTGCTCCCAGTCACATGAGCAGGTAAGAGCAAAGGTAAAACCATCCTAATAATTACTAGCAAAGTGACACCTTCCAAGTCAGTGCCTCACATATGGAGACTGTTCCTTGGATGTAGGTTGAGCCTTACTCTGAAAGACCACCAGAACTACTTTGGATTCCTTTTATGTCACCTAAATGTCTTTTTAAACCTAAATCTTATTTTAAGTGTCTCTTCAATAATAACCTAAGATAAATCTTTTTTTTCTAAAAGTAGGACTTTGACCAATACGAATGCCTCTTTTTGTAGAAATCAGCTTTTAAAGAAACCGCATTCAATTAACTGAGTTTTATAGAGTCTGATATAATGGGCACCCTGATGTAAAAAGTATTACCGAATGGCCACTGCCTAGGAAGCAGAGAAACACTGATGCCCTTCTGCTTTCAGTACTTGAATTAGGTGGACACCACCATTTGAATTACCAAATGCCATCCTAAGGGAATCTCCTGGGGAACTTTCAGTGACAAAGCAGGATCTACACTTGTTTTTCTGGCTTTCCAAGGCAGTGATCTAATGCTACTGACAATCCTGACTTGCTTAAGCCTAGACAGCACATCTGAGTCAACCTCTTGGCCAGGGAAAGAGCGTGCATCTCATCGGGCTCTGTGACAACTCCATACCTTCCTCCAGATTCTCCACCTGTCAAGCAGTGACCACACTTCTGACAACTGCCACAAAATCCAGGCTCCTGGCCTGGAGGCCTGTCTTAGAAGAATTATTCTCTGATACATGCATAACCCTTGAAGACGGGCACATCTTTTAATCTGCCTAGGAAACCAGATTGGTATTTTTGTTTTGTTTTGTTTTTATTTTTTTAAACTTGGATTAGATCTACTGGGTTTTCAAGTCTCCTGGAAAAGAAACTGAGGACTGATCTGTGCACTGCAACTCTTCCTAACCCATTAATATACAAATTTCAACTAAGGCATCACACAGAGAAGAAATCAAGGACAAAATTGTAGGAATCTGCTTTTTCTTTTTTGCCTTTCTGAAATAAGTTACTTACGTAAAAACATTTCAACTGTCTAATAGCTGTAGAAATATATGAAACCAAAAGTATTTTCTCAAGGTTCTTGTTGCTTTCTTTAGCAACAACTGATGAAGGATCTTTTATGAATTTGTAATAGATAAAAATAGACCACATTGTAAATACTTTAAAAAATCTTAACATGTTCTTACCAGTTTAAACCACTGGTGGTGCATGCCTGACTGTCCCATTGGGGAGCGTGGTACAATCCCATCAAGTGGTATAAGTTGCCTGATGGGACTGTCATGAATATATGACTGTCATGAATGTGTTAAACTATGTACTAAGTTTTTTGCTGAAACTGTGTAGGGTAAGTTAAATTACATTCTGTTAACCAATGAATATATTTCTTTAAGCATAACTATGTTGAAATAAAGTTTTATAAAGAAAAAAACAATTTTAATTTTATCCTTTTCTTACCACTCAGTTTACCTATTGCCAGAATTCTCCTTCTCTGTTCTAAGCATTAGAAGGGTAAGTTTAAGGGTTAGGTGCACACTTATGAAGGTGACACAGGGGACCCTGGGAAGAAAAACAGTGGTCATCCTTTGTTACATAAAGGGCTATGTGAACTTTGGAATGAAAGAAAATAAGCAAAGAGAGGATTTGCATTTCCTATTTTTTAAGTTATTAATTCTAGAGAAATAAGAAGGACCATATTTGTCTTTAGAACTTCAGGATGAACATGAAAAACCAGCTAGAAGCCAGCGGGACTGGTCCAAAGCTGGCCATCTCTCAGGAGTCTTCCTGATGAGGCAGAGACAGTCAGTGGGGATGACAACAATGCTCCTTCTGCAAAACAGAGTGAGCTAGGGTACCATCACATGTATCAAAGAAGGCATCACAGGGTTAAATGTAGTATAAGGTAATTCTGCCTTGAATCCAATTAAAAGGGATTTAGTTTGCAAAGTACTAAAGGATCTCATTAGAAGGAAGCTCGTGATATAAGTTTATTTCATAGCACAGATTCTCCTGAGGATAGGATGGCATTATAATTAGAAATCCAGAAGCAATGAGAGTAGGTTAAACTCATATCCATTTTCCTATGATTCTCAGTGTCAGCACATTGGTCTATTAGATGCTTCTAGGGCAAGCCATTTCCTTCAGTCCCCACTTCATTGTTCTGTTTACATGGTGCAGCAACATATACTTGTTAGACTAACAAGATAGGCTCCCTATAGTTAGCTTAGATAAATCATAGCTTAGCCCTGTACCTCAGCACTTATCAGTGGTATTTTAACTTTTTATTGATCTCTGGTAGATACCTCTAAACTCTCAAAGGGCCATTTGCAACCTAGAGTAGAATAAAGATATTTCTTTTGGAACTGGACGAAGAATGTTGTTATTTACATCTTCACTCTGACTCTGGTTTCTACAAAGTGAAATGGAGAGGCAAATCTATTGGCTACGGAAACCATAATATTATATTAAAGTAAGGTTTGTACTTTAGATTTTTTCTTGTGGTATATGACTCTGGAGAGCTAACACATAGGGCCATTATTATAAATGCCTCTACCACACTCCAAAAATACCTAAGCCACATTTCATGTGCATCTAGATTAGGGAGGGAGGTATTTTTATGTATTATCTGGAGTAGTGGAAATCATGTAAGAAATTTACTTTAGAGCCAAATACATGTTGGTTCCTAATTTCTCATGGCAAAGACTAGGACAGTTTTCAAAGTGATGCCAGACATTTTTCTCTTGGGTTTTTCATAATGTTTTGTAGTGAGTTCAGAGTCAGTCATCTCTTATTAGCATCTCAGACTGACCAACTGTTTGACAAATGACTTAACCTCTTTGAGCCTGATTCTTATTTATAACATGGGATTTAGTAATAGTGGCATCTTAAACTTATTTAAAAGATAATTTATGAGAATGCATAAGAGCTCTTGTCATACACACAAAACTGTTTAATACATGTCAGAAAGTAGGTAACAATTTACCTTAAGTTATCTTGTTTCTCTATAAAGTCCTAAGCCCAAACAGACTTTACCCAGGTTCCTTTTAAGGCAGAAAGGGACAGGCTGCTGTGTTGCCCCAGTTGTGTAACAAAATGAAATTGAGAGAGGCAGCAGCATGGCAGCAGTGACAGGCATGCTACATGCTAAGCTGTCCCCAACCTGCCACTCAGTCTCTGGTTGGAAGGGAGGGCAAGGGAGCATCTTTCTACCGGATGACCAGGAGTACTTTAATAGGGCTGAGCATTGATTTTGTTGTCTTGCTTTCTGAAGTAATTACTGGAACTAGCAAAGATCAGCCATTTGCATGGCCTTTGAATACTCTGAACATCTATTTATATGGCCTCTAAATAGTCAATCAATTTTAATGGAATCTTTTTGATTGACTTTCCTATTCAGGATATAACAGAATTTTCCCCAATAGTGCAATGGTATGCCTTCAAGAGGCAAAAGTTCCCTAAAATAGTTTGAAATCAAACCTGTTGCTATCTAATGAGCACACGTAGGTTTCACTTCTACAAAAGGACTTTTAATCACAGGTTTGTCACTTCCCTTTAATTCAGCAAAAATGGGAAGAAAAGCAGCAGTAACATTAGGCTTCACTTTAAGATGTGGTATTCTAAATGCCTAGGATCAGAAGCAAAAAGAAAGTTGTCAGGTGGAAGACTGGGGCATTACCTCCAGGTATGTTAGGTACCTCTTGGACAAACAGGTTCCCACTGGCTTGACAGCATTTTGAGAGCTTCCTGGCCTCATTTTCATGCTACCCTAATACTCAACTCAGTGGTCATGTTTTAGGCTTTCTTTGTCCCCCTCGGAAGGGTACTGAAGTGCTAGGCTACCATGACTCCAGGTAAAGCTTAGTGATTGACTCTCTTAGGGCCTTACCTGCTCAACGGATAGCATGATAATCTTTTAGACTTTCATGTTCTATGAACCTTTCCAATTTGGGCTATTAGTGGTAAAAGGGAGTCCATGCAACACTCTTTAGTCCATTTCCTCAGGAGTGACTTTGACCTAGTTTACTAATTTCTGACCTAAGATAGATGTGGTTTAATAGTTTTAGATGAGATATACCTGTTTCTATATGTTTAATAACATAATGTGTACATAGTGTTAGTTGGAATCTGGCTTAGAGAAAGCACCAGATAAAGGTAGATTCTTTCCTTCCTTCTACTTTGTAACATAGGGGCACTAGGAAGGTTTCTTCTATATACCGGGTGATCAAATTCATCATCCAAGTAAAGACACTTTTGAAAGTAGAAGAGCTAATGTTAGTAATGATCCTGGGATGACAGATGAAAGCTAAGGCTGTGTTGGCAAAGCCTACATAAATGCCCTCTTTTGTTTTCTCTCCCAATGTTTCCTCTCCTCCTTTAAGATTCATGCTTTTAGTCTGATGCTTATATTCATGGTGAAATAAAAATCCCTCAGAAGAAACAACACTGAGATCTGTTTTTCTAATGACTTATACTTCAATGTAAATAAACCTCTAATGATCACCTTTAGATAGTTTATACTTGAGAACGTGGATCCTGGGGCATGTAGTGATGTCATGAAAGAAGAAAAATGATCCCAAAAATGAGGTGGCAGAGGGGAAGTGACAAACTAGTCACATTGTGGTTGTGGACAAGGGTTGGTCCTGATTTCACTGTGAGCAATATCAAATGTTGAACCCAGGAGAAAAAAGGATCTTAGCAACCACCTTCTAATTTAAATCCCCATTTCCAGTACAAGTCACAGAGGCAGGAAGAGGTGACATCTCGACATAGCATCACCTATCTGGTTACTAACAAAGCCTGGACCTGAATCTAGTTAGCTAGACTTCCTCATGTCAACAACTGGCTCACTTTTCTGTATCCTAAATGTCTAACTAGAAACATATTAAATGTGGTTTTCCATTTTTCAGGAAATTAAATAAGCACAACTGATTATGGATACAAGAAAAATATAATGCCTGGCCCTTGTACTTGAAGTGCTTAAAATTGAGCTGTGGTGTTAAATGCTCATTCATTAGTAGGTGGAAAGATTTGTCGTCTTTGCCATAGAATCTCTCCCTTTCTCAGTGAGGGAAAAGTGAAATATGTCCTTGATTTCAGGTAATTCTACACACCACGAACTGATCAGCAGCCACTGGGTTTCATTCTAGGAGAAACATGCCATCTATCAACCTTTTCACACTGCACACACGCTGAAGGAGTAGTTGATCTAAAAACTTTCATTTTTCTCAATCATTGCCAATGACACTTATTCTTTTATTAAACCCTTTGAAAAAAGAGAGGAAATATCCTGCAGAGTTCTATTTCTTCCTTAAATGACTGGATGAAGATAAATTTCCAAGTGCTAGCCTTTTAGACTTCAGAGTCATTTCTTGTTTGGATTTCAAACATATACACACACAATTATAAAAATGGGAGTGGGAAGAAAGGCATGTGATAAAACACTCTGCAAAGAGCTAAAAAGCTCTAGGCAATGAAGATTATTTATATGGCAGAGCCTCTGCTGTACTCTATTGTTTCCTAATTGTGCAGATAACAAATGATAATATTTTTTGTAGTTAAAAGAGATTTTCTCCCATTAATCAGGGTTTCAAAGTTAGTTCTAAATTACATTTTATAACAAGATCAATAGCTCAAATGTTCCAAAATAGCGATATTCCAAATACAGGTCCTTTTTAATCGGTCCTGGAATACTTAGTGACAGGAAGATTTAATTTTCATCAATGTAATTGTTTTTGGCTATTCCACTTTGTCAAAAGAGATTCAGTTTCTGTGACTCCTGAGTAGTAAAGAGTAAGATTCAAATCTATAAAATGCTTACAAAAGATCTACCTGACCCATTGTGTCATTCTTCTGGTGTGTTTAGAAGGCTGGGCAGAGAAACCTTCCATTCCTCATTTTTAGGGTAATAAATAGTCTTGGTCATTGATAAAAAAAATTCAGTCATGCTTTATCCAGTATACTTATGCTTGTAACTTCCATAACAGGACTTCAACATTATGACAAGAGTCATAATGATGGAAACAATATTCTAAAATGTGCCAGTTAATCTTAATTGTCAACTTGGCTGGATTAAGAGATTCCTTGGGAAGTCACTGGATTATATATCCTTGGTGCTGTCCTTCTCTGTGGATTAAGGCACTGGTGTTTACAGCTGGATGTATGGTTAGGAGGTAGAGCCCAGTCTGAGGTGGCTCGCTGGCACCCTGCCTTTGGAGTACTTTCAACATACTCTTCCCTTGGGCTCTGTTTCTGGCTGCCTTAAAGTGAGCAGCTATGCTCCCCCACATTCTTCCATCATGATGTTTCTATGTCGGGGCCTGCTGATAATGGACTGAAACTGTGAACCAAAAATAAACCATTTCTTCCTTTAAGTTGTATGTGTCAGGCAGTTTGTTCCAGTGACAGGAAAGCTGACCAATATAAAAGATGACAATATTAATCTTATACACTGAACCATACATTAAAGCTCTGTCATAAATTGATATATTCCAAGATTTGAGCTAAATCATAAAAAATTCAGATTGGAACATGTGTGTCAGCGTTATGACTACACAATGAGGCCTGTAGCCTCATTCTGAGACTGGCAGGTAAGAAGGGTTGCCTGGAGGTATTAAGTTCTTCCATGTGATCTGCTGCAATTATTCACAACGTAAGATTCTTAATAGACAATTATAAGAAAGGAAAAGTTGCTTTTCCACAATCTAGTTATTTCTCAAAACAGTATTTCTCAAACTTTTCCATAGATAAAAATTCCCTGGAATGGAACTATCCAGACTTACTAGCTCAGGCTTTTCAGGGGAAAGGATTAGTAGTCTGTATGTCCCTGTCTCCTGGAATTTTCATCCTCTAGGTCAGTGAAAGTGAACCTTTTAGAGACCCAAGTGCCCAAACTGCAAGCCCAAAACCACTTATTTATTGCAAAGTGCCAACACCACAATTAAACCTGAATACTGGGATTTTTAGAAAAAACAAAACAAAAAACCTCATAAATTAACATCTTTTGTCTTAAAAGAAAAACACAATAAGAGAACTTTCAATATACAGCATTTTACCACAAGTTAAAAGTTTGCATTTGGCATGCTTCTGGACAATGATGGTGATCTTTGCTATTGTGTACATGTGGATAATTTATCAAACTTTGGCTGGGGTGACTTGACTCACATGCTGACAGAGAGCTCTGTGTGTCCCCTCTGGCATGTGTGCCATATGTTTGCCTCCACTGCTTTAGGTAGTTTGAGAAATAATACAACAAAGGACACTGTAGCAAAGACTAAGAATGATCCACCAGGATCCACTCTCTCCTTCATTTCCTAGTACAAGGAGTGCAGCAGAGCACGAGCTGAAGCTACATTAGTTAGACCTCGTCATGTGAACATATACATTATAAAGAAATGCTAGCAGAAGAAGCATCTGCTGCTTCAGGGCCAGAGTTTCAATACAATAGATGTGATAGTCCTCCATGCTTCTTTTTCTTTTTTTTTTTCTGGATGTACGAGGGCACAGCAAAATGATGAAGAAGCCTGGATCCTTGAATCATGTGAGCTATGCATCAACCAAGAGCACCCAAAAAACATAAAGGACATAAGCAAGAAATCATGGGGCCTCTTTGTTATGTTGAGTGTCTCTTAATTAATGTAAGACCAGGTGGCTGAGAAAACTCAACTAAAGTACAATTGAAAGACCACAACTCTAAGCATGTCAGTTCAGGCTGTCTTTCAGATATTTTCTGGAGACAACTTAAAACTATATTAAAAACATACCAGAAGGATAAAATTTGGTTTCAGAATACTAGAAGTTGGAACACAGGTACAGAGAATTTGGGCTGACAAAGCAAGTAATACATAACGTGTATGTACAGTTTCTTGATGAGGGTACCCTCTTCATGAGCAAATCTCTTGGTAAAATTCACCAAGTTGAGAGTATGTAGATTTCCTGATAGATATACTTAACGTATCATCCTCATTGATAACAATTCTTAAATTTCATCTTCTCATGGGAGAAGCAACTTGTAGAGTGATATTCAGCCCATAAAAATATGAGTTAATTTCTGTCTTCTTTTTCAACCTTTTCTTTCTTCCCTTTGTTAGTACTTTTCAGAGTGCTGACCCACCACCTTTCTACTTCCTTAACTTACTCATGGTCTCAATGACTCTGGGGTACAGATGGGTCATGTAGGGGGTACAGAAGTCTGGCCCAGAGATGCTGGTGGTCTGGGTCAACTTGACAAAGGAAACAGGCAGCATCCTGTATCATTTCCTAGGTAGCATTTGTATCATTTTAAGTGCTTCTGGTACCTAGACAGATCTACAATTCTTTTAAATCTCTCCAAAATATTCATGATGATAAGTACATGCCTAGAGTGTAAAAAGTATGAAGGAGTTTACCATGAAAATCAAGAAACCTGCTCCTAAATAAAGGTAATATATTCACTTCTCTTCTTTATTCACCATAG
Source organism: Cuniculus paca (assembly GCA_004365215.1). Classification (NCBI taxonomy): domain Eukaryota; kingdom Metazoa; phylum Chordata; class Mammalia; order Rodentia; family Cuniculidae; genus Cuniculus; species Cuniculus paca. The sequence goes on from RJWT010055408.1 coordinate 8,528, forward strand.
TTGGGATTTCATGTACATCTAAACAATGTAAAGAATACAAAGTATCTGTACTAAAAAAAGATGTTCTTAGCCTTTTGCCAGTTTGATACAAGAAAAATTGGAATAGGGATAAAGGTGAAATTAATTTAAGAAAGACTTGTTTATGGCTTGCATCTAGATATCTCCCCAAAGCCTCGTGCAGTCATAGATGGGGCTTTTTCAGAGGTAGCTGAATCTAGAATGTGTGATACTGGGATTGATTCATGGTGCAGTGCTAGGCTCAAGGGCACTAGGATTAAGGGTGTGAGTGCTACCCACCCTAAGTAGTCTGGATAAAAGTGGCAGAAAGATGCTGATAAGGTCCCATGTTGTTTTTGCTATCTTCTGCCCACCGTGAACTGTTGCTCCTCTGCCATGTGGCACCCAGCCTTGGAGCCAGCCCATTATGGACTGAAACTTCTACAAACTGTAAGCCAAGTAAGTATTTCCTCCTTTAACTTTGGGTGGCAGGTATTTTGTCTCAGCAATGAGAAAAGTAACTAAGACACACTCATACATATAAATGTGATTCCTGAAAAATTTTTAGTCAGAATTTGTAGTCACATAGGTTAGCTGGTTGTTGAAAGCTGCTGGTGAACCTTCTTTAATAATCCTAAAGAATTAATATACTCTACCAAACTTGTTCTCTTGCCATCAAAATGATATCTGGAAAGTTGAGTGAATTTTAACAACATTCATCCTCAACTACAACTAGAAATCTAGAAAATCTCTTAAAATCTCTCCCTAGAAGATTTGTCCTATAATATATTCTCTGGAGCATACTCCGATGACCCAGTTTGTGACATCAAGCTGGGGCATATCTGGGTGCTAGCTGCACTGGAAAATTCCCAGGTGAGAAATTCAGGCCATCAAATTAGGGCACTTCTAGGTTATCTGAAACTTAAAGATTGATTGGTTTTATTTCATTACTCTTCTTTACATCCTTTGTTATATGCTAAGTCTTTGCTTACGATTGCTGATTTAGAGAAGAAATAAGTAGATTTTGTAGAACATAAAGAATAAAGTAAAGTGCAAATTTCCAGCTATCAAGGCTAACTTCTTGCTTTTTGGTTAATATTTTAACTTTTTAAAATATGGATGGTTCCCTCATAACATGTAAGCTTAATGAAGTCTAGAGGGCCTGCTTATGATAGTGACTAGAAATGGACTCCATGGAATTAACTATACTTTTTCAAGAGAAGACATACTAGGCACAGGGCAGCATGGAGGGCAACACTTATCCATTGTCCTTTCTAGTCTAGAAGGATCGAATATGAAATCCACACAGTGCATGCTATATGGGCCTTTTCTGCTCATTAGTTGGCATCTACTTCTGGCACTCCAGGACAGGCAGCAATAGCAAGCATGGCTTTCGCTCAAGTAATGACAAAAGCAGTGTTTGGCTGGAGGGCTAAAAGTCCATTCGGAAGTAATTAACTATATCAAGAAGGAGAGGAGAATGGGCCAAGAGATGACTGGCAATTGAATCAGAAAGAGGAAGAAAACAGATACAATTAAATACATCTTGTACTATAATATCTTCTTAGTCTCTAGTTAAAAATATGAGTGCCAGAAGTCGTAAGTCAATTGGTGTCTTGAGTTCTAATAAAACAATTT
>RJWT010055409.1:0-10182 GCA_004365215.1 Cuniculus paca
CATGGAAAAGGGTGGATTCATACTTCCCTCTGAGTAGCAAATGAGGTGAGGATGGGTTTTGGTGCTTTGTTTTTTTTGTTTTTTGCTTTTGTTTTTAAATCAGACTAGAGGTAGAAGTAGAGTTGCAGATGAAGAGGTAGATAGAGCAGAGATACAGTTTGAAATTAGAGAGGAGAACTCAACTGAGAGTTGTGCACACTCCCTTGCAGATTTCAATCCAAATTCAAGTGTAAATCCATATATTTCTTTTGGACATACATACTTTTAATCATTAAAATTCACTCAGTTAGCCATATGATAGTTAAGTCAGACAAATTTGCCAGCACAAGCAGCACTTTACTTTAAAAAACAAAATAAATCTTTATTTCCTTAGAGATATCTGTTTGGCATACTGTATCTTCAATTAATTGTAATTTGAGAAAGAAAAACATTCAATTTCTAAAATTTTTTTTAACTCAAGAAACTATTCTATGATATGTCTTCAAAGAATGTACAGGGGGAAAATAATACAACACATAAAAAAGGTTCTTTCAAGCAATATCTTATGCAATTATAACCAATTGAGTTTAACTACCTTGTGAATTATTCAGAGAGGCAAATTAACTGCAAAAAGAAAAATTTTTGTCCAGTGTGTTGTTCTACATCCTTGCAGCACAAGTTGAATGGGACCAAATCCTAGAACAGGTCAAAGCTCTGAAATCTGCTGATTGCATATAACAAAAAATTATTGACTTCCTTTTATATACTTCTACCCTTAATTCCCACCAATTATCTTTGGAAACTTAGTGTTTTTACCATTATTTTCAAAATTTTTTATTTTTAAGAAAATAAAACCAAACCAAAACAGAATAAAACCAATCAAAACAAGACAGTGAAAGTGATACAAGACTTCAAAACAAGATAAGAGGAAATCAATAATATCTACCATAATATATCTTGTTATTTTCAAAATAGCTGTCCATGCCATCAGATATCATAAAATCAAACCAAATAAAACAGAATAAAACCAATCAAAACAAAACAACAAAAACAATACAGGACTTTAAAGCAAAACAATAGGGAATTAACAATGGCTACCACCTTGCCTTTTTAGGTGTTTCCTCCCATTTCACAATATCTATCATACATTTTGGATCCCAGTAACTCCTTTGGTTTTTTATACTAGGGGTACAACATGGTGTTCACCTATGTGAGTCTGAACCATTTCACACAAGAGCATGATCTCAAGTTGTATTCATTTACCTACAAGAGCCTTGTGATTATCCTTCTTTACAGTTAAGTAGTTTTCCATTGTATAAAAATGCTATATCTTTCTTATCCACTCTGTGGTTGATGGTCAAACTACCCCTGCTTTTTTCTGGTTCCCTGTCACATGGAGCATTGTTTTCTCTCCTTTGACTTTCAGTCTATAAATTTCCTTTTGAGTTAATGTGTTTCTTATACACCACATATTGATGGATCTTGTTTCTTGATTCACTCTGCTTGTATTTCTGTTGAATTGAGACCATATAGATTAATGGCTATGGCCAACATGCACTGGTTTATCTCTGCTATGGTTTTTTCATGCTGGTTCTCTACTTTTCCCCTCCATTCAATTCTATGCCCCACTCTCAGTGATCCAACTCTGCTGCTGTTCCTGGGACCATAGTCATTTTTACCTCTCTCCAGAACATTCTTCAATACACTTTGTAGGATTGGTTTGGTGGTCATGAGCTCCTTGAGTTGGTCTTTGTCATGGGAGTATCTTATTTCTCCATTAATTTTGGAAGACAGTTTTGCAGGGTACATCAATCTGGATTGGAAGTTGTTTTCTTTCAGGACTTGCAATACTTTGCTCTTCTTGACTTGATGGTTTGTGTTGAGAAGTCTGTTGTGATTCTGATGGGTTTTTGATGGGATTCTGATGGGTTTTCCTTTTCTGATCTATTTCTTTTCTCTAACAACTTTTAATATGCTGTTCTTGTGCTGAATTTCTGGGATGTTGATTATTATATGTCTGGGTGTAGATTTATTTATGGCTAGTTGGAGTTGCATATGCCTCACTTATCTGTATATCAAGTCCTTTTCCTATGCTGCGAAGTTTTCTACTATTACTTCTGTAAATAGTCTCTTTATGTCATTTGTGTTGACCTCTGCTTTTTCACTGACACCTATCATTCTTAAATTAATTTTGTTTGCATAGTCTTGCAGCCACTGTATTGTTATTTCCTGGTTCCTTGCTATTTTTCAGAGATCTTTCCTTTTGTTATTGCTGGTTGCCATGCTGTCTTCAAGGTCTGAAAGCCTGTCTTCAGTTTCTTTCAAGTGGTTTTGCCAGCTTTCAGTGGAGTTTTAAAATTCCTGGATATTGCTTTGAGTTTGTTTCATGCATTCTAATTCTTCTCTATATTTTTCATTCAAGGCTTCCCTCATTTTCCTACGCTTCTCTATTTTTTTAAATCTATGTCTTCTTTAGATGTGCTCAACAATCCTTTTATTATGTTTGTCATTTCTTCTTTTACCTGAGATATTAGTTTTGATCTGATTTGTTTTACAGCCTCATGAAATAGTTACTTTACTTCACTGACCATCATTTCAGAAATTTCAGTTGTGCGACTTCCACTTTATCCCATGTTCATGTCTTCTTCACTTGTTCTGTTTGAGCTGAAGGCCAGAGATTGCCTTTTGCTCCTTTGTCTTGTCATTTTCCTTGATTCCTCTGGATGAGTGGGTTGTGGGGTCCCAGGTGCTTCCCATGTTGGCTAACTGTACACAGTGTGGGGTTGGGTGAGGCACCTGGATTTCTTCTGACCTAGCTTCCCTGGGGATGATGGGGTGTGGGGTGGGCTTTTCCAGACACTTGTGGCTTCTCCAAGGTGTGGCTGACTGGTTCTCCCAGCTCATGCTGGCTACCTGTGGGAGAGTCCTAATGCCAGCCAGTGTGTATGCAGGGGCTGGGCTGGCTGCTCCGTATGTCACACCACATGTTGGTTACTCCTCCCTGCCCATGCTGGTTACCCATGGGAGATTCTTGATGGTGGCTGGCATGCACATGGGGGCAGAACTGGCTTCTCAGAAACTTAGTGTACTTGATTTCTTGCTCCTGTTCACTCATTTCCCTAGGGTAGGACTAGAGAGTCTGCTCTCAGGGTTTTCTTGTCCTCCATCCTGTTCGTCTTCTCTTCAGTCTTTTACTCTGCATAGGAGGCCAGAGGAAAGGAGCATCCCACAAAGCAGAAATGTGCCTTATGGATTGTGGATGGGATCAATCATTGTAGAGCAGTGCTCGGGTGAATTGGAGTCAATATTTGTGGAGTGGCTATTTTGTAACAGACTTCACACCAGAGACTGCAAGGAATTCAGAGAAGCTAAAACACTGTGGTGTTTTCGAATAGCTGGTGAAGTGATCTGACCTGTGTGAGAAAACAGGTCTGTCCCCAAATCACTGTTGTATAAAGAGAGGGTGTGAACTCTGATGATGGCTCAGAGTGAAAGAAAGGCAGATGAGGAACTCAGACATGGAAAAGGGTCCCAGGAGATAAAGAATTTCAGGTCTATTTCTAAATAGAAAGGATAAACTATTCACGATTGAGGATGAAGACAGGAAGGAGGATGTCACACAAAAAGATAGCAGGACAGATCCATGTCTAGAGGTAGAGAAGTATAGTCACAAATAAGCAGGTCTATGCTTTATAAAATTGAAAAGTTCTTTTGAAGGCCATGTATAACACATTGATCTTGGGATAAATGAAAGGCAGAATGCTTGTTTTCTTATAGTCCCAAACAAGAGAAGGCCACCGTGTACAAGGGATAGGATAGCAGCCTGTTGGAGCAGGGGAGGGCAGCTGGTGTTTAGCAGGCCCGGTAAGTGGGGCACAGACTTCCTAGGGATTGGTAAATTTGTATCTTTTTTATTAGTACATGTTGGTAGTGCATAATGTTGGCATTTCTTGTGGGGAATTTATATAAGTACATAACACATCTTAATTCTTTGTTATACTCTTTTTCTTCTCCCTCTCTCCCTGCTCCATCCATCTCTTGATCCTCTTCATTTCATTTATTTCTTTTAGTACATGTTTCACATTTTAATTGTTTTTCATCTCTAACTCAGATCTGGAGCCTGGAGGATGTCTCTAGTTGTTTAATGCCTTGTCCAGGAGGAACGTGAGCGCCTCATAAGTGGGACAATTGGAATGTGTTTAGGGGCCCAGGGATTGTGAATCTGACAAGGGAAGTGTTTTCCTTTTTTGGGGGGGGTCTTATAAAATTGCCCTCAAAGGGGAATTCAGAGTTTCTAGTCATGACTTCAAAACTGGGTCAAGACAGCCCTTGTGAAATATTACAGTACGGTGTGAGTGCTTTGCAGTTAGCACAGCTGGCAGTGCAGGTGGGGAGATGTTAATTCAGACATGAGGTTATAGAACTAGATGGAAAACAGATCTTAGAGAGCCTCAACCTCCTTCTAATCAGCACTGCACACATAGCATGAGAAATATGTTCTTTCTGAGGGAATAATGAAGATATCACAGGGAGATAGTAATAAGGGGATGTTCTATATTTATCAATAAGTTTTCATAAGATTTACCTTCAAAACAGGCAGATCAGGGGTAAAAGTATTAGTTGGAATTCTACAACCCCAGAGAATAGTATTTGATCAATGGAGACAGAAAAATGTGAGAACGACATTAGGACAGGTAGAAAAATGGAGCTAGGGTGTCACTCCATTCCACCCATTTAATTCTAAGCAGCAACCTACATTCACTCCTCCTTCTATTGTCCCAAGAGAGGTACAGAATAAAATAACTAAACCTCAGGGAATTTCTGATGGTTTAGGCAACAGCACATGTGTTTGGATCTCCTGGCCTGACCTTAGACACCCTGACTCTACTCAAACCTTGTTAGGAGTTCATGAAGATGTACTACATATCATGCACGTAATTAAGATCTGAGTGAATTCTGGGACAAGCTCCGAGTTGAAAGTTCCTGAGACAGCACAGCACCCTGTCAACCATTCCTCTCAGTCGAACCTGGAGGTGAAGGGGAGGCCATTGGGTGGAGGTCCCTATCTTTTAAATGCTGAAAGCCTGAGTTTTGAGGAGCTGCTTCTGTTTCTGTGTGCGGTGACCTGTGTGCAGTGCTTTTGCTTTCTTGTCACCCTGATACCACTTTTCTGTGTGTGCCACATCTTTTGTTGGCATGCACTTGCCCAGAGGACAACTTCCTGTGATCTTCAATAAATGTAGTGACTTTTCACTTACCGTTTGTGTTGTATGATTGCAGTTTTTTGCTCATCATATAAAGGAGCCTGAAATGTATCTGTTATGTTCATCCCACAGTAACAATAGTATGACACATTGCAGATAGTTTGCCATGACCATCCTCGCATTCACTTAAAGATCTGAAGGTAAGAACTCTTATCTGAGAGATTTAAAATTTCTTATTTCTGAATATTGAAATAACATGTCTGTCAAATAGGAAAATGATTCACTTCCTTTTGATGGCACTATTTGAAAATTAGCCATGTTAAAGTACAGTTTGTGTGGGGAATTCTGGATAAAGTTGTGAGAAAATAATTAGTCACCTAAAAGGCATAAGGAAGTTTTGGAGAGTCTGGAAATCACATTTACTCTACGTGGATGAACTGGAAATTTTACTGAAAGCCATACAGTGGATGCAATGATGTCACCTGGACTGCCCCACTTAGGACCTATGTATGTGCATTTCCTCAGTGGCTACAGATGACCCTCGCTGCTGCTCTCTCCGAGGACTTGCCCTTGGCCTGGGGAAGCTACCGACCCTGGTCAGTGAACCTACCAGAGGCAGCTCTCACCCAGTGAACGGGTAAGGCAATATTTGATTAAACATTATTTCTGGAGCATCTGTGAGGATGCTTCTGGATGAGATTAGTATTTGAAGTGGCAGACTGAGGAAAGAAGACAGCCCTCCCTAATGTGTGTGGGTACAATCCTTTGTGTTGAGGAACTGAACAGAACAAAAAGATCTCTCTTCTCTGTCTCTGTCTCTGTCTCTCTCTCTGTCTCTGTCTGTCTCTGTCTCTGTCTCTGTCTCTGTCTCTGTCTCTGTCTCTCTGTCTCTCTCTCTGTGCTTAAACTGGTACATCAGTTTTCTCCCATCCTCAGCCTAAAACTTCACATCATTACCACTTCCAGTGCTTAGGTCTTTGGACAACGGTTGGAAATCACACCATCGGTACTCTTGGGTCTTGGGCTTGCAGGCTATGGATTGTAAGACTTCTTGGCTTTCATAATCACATAAGACTAACTTACAATAAGACAATAACTACTAATTTATCTGCTGTCTATCTATCTATCTATCTATCTTGAAAAATGAAAAACTCTGAAATATTCTGAACTTAATTTAAGAGCCAGAAGATGGAGGAGAGGAGCATTAAGGGAATTTAATCAGTTAACAGCTGCAGACCAAAGTAATGCAAAATGATTCCACGTTCCTGAATACATGTTAATACCTTAAGCCAAACCATCGCATGCTGCTAGAATTCCAGCCACTCTGAAAATGGTAAGTATTGCTTCTTAGGAAGTGTCCTCCTATCTCAAAGTTTTCTGCATTTTATGTTTCCTGGGTCCTCTTGTCTATAGCCAATATAGGTTCATTGTAAACAATTTATGCCAAAATGTTCATTATAAAAATAGTTTTCATTTATAGACCAATTTTCATTTTTGTTTATAGGGACATTTTCTCTCCCAAGTGCTACCCAGTCCTGCTATAGAAGACTGTGGGTACTTGTCCCATACCTGGCTTTTTTCTGGTCAGCATCTGTAATGTCTCAAGCAACCTTTTTATTTCAGAGATCACTTGATTTTAAGATATTTTCCTATTCCTATCTCTAGGGCTCCTGTAAATTGGGCTAAGGCCTCTATGGTTTTATCCTCTCCATCTGCCCCTTCCAGCTTCTTACCAAGTGTTCAGTCCTGCTTTCTCCTCTCCACTCTAGATCACACACTAGGACATGCCCTCAAGTTTCCTGTGCTACAAATTCATCAGTCTTTTTCATGGGAAATCCAAACTCTGACAGCCTGTGCCTGCACAATGACTAAACATTCTCCAAAGACTGCATGTATTCTAAAGGACTAAAGGACTTCCCTTTCTTCCAAATTAAGATGTGTGGTATGAAAGAAAGCACATGTATTAGCTTTTCAAAATTGTACATGTCCTTTAAAATAATAAAATATTATTTGAATTACTGTAGATCATAGAAAAGGAACAAGGAACAAAAGTTCCTTGATTCTTTTTATATGTCAGTATAACTTTAATACTGAAAGTTGATCAATATACTAGAAAAAATGGAGAAAAATTCTATAATTTCCTATACAAATATGATAGAAAAATTCTGTACAGCATATAACAATGGATTCTGACTCTGTATTAAAAAGAATAGCGTGACCTAGTGGGTTTATTCCAAGACCACAAGGAAGGTTCAATATTAGAAAATCTATCAATGTAATTTATTGTATCAACAAATTAAATGAAGAAAACCAATGATTATATCAATAGATGCCTGAAAGGCATCATAAAATTCAGGTCCTTCCTCATAAAAATTCCAAGTAAGTAAAGGAAACTATTTAAATATGATAGATTCTTTTCTACCCCAACTCAATAGCAAACAGTATAATAAACTGTGAAATACTGAAATTATTTGCATTAAAAAGTAGACTCGATTTCTTGTTAAAATTAATGCATCACTATTAATGATCACACCTTTCTGTGCCCACTTTCTAGGACACTCTCCCCATGCAGTGATCAGAGAGATACATTTAGTCTCTCTTTCTTACATTAGATCGCCACCACCTAAAGGCAGGAATTTGCTTAACAAATTTTTACCTTCCTAGTCTGTAGCATGGTTTCTGGCACACACAAAAAATCTTGATAGTATTAAAAACTGAATGAATATAATAGCAGAGTTTGTACTTTATAAAAGGCCATTTCTTCTCCCCCATCAAAGGGTTTTGTCAATTTGATTTACTTACAAGGTACTGAGCATACCATGAGTATAACTTACAAAAACTGTTTTCAAATAGTCTGCCCTGGGATTTAAAGACAGAACAGCCCAAACCTTTCACTTTTCATTATGTGGTGTTTCTTTGAGATTTTACAATATGCATTATTTCTCATGGTCACTTGTGAAGCCCCGTCTGTGATTTTTCTAAGATTACTATACTTCGAACCTGAACTATGAAATGCTCGGCAATGTAAGAACACAGGTACCTTAACTTAGGTTTATGCACCTTAGAAGCCACAAGATTAAAAACAAATAGATGGAAACCCCTAAAACTAATTGGCAAATGCTTTTCTAAAAGGAATTTCAGTTTTATGTCCTTCCAAATTTCTAAATCCAAATTTTCTTCAAACATATTTTTTGTTTTCAAAATTGCTGAGGACATCCACATATTTAATTTCTTTGGAACCTTGAATTATTTTACTTGGTATGAAAGGACCAAGCCAGAATGGCTGGCAACATTCTGCTGAGATTGGACCACCAGAGTCATGCCCCATTTGATGAAGAATGAAACCACAGATGCAGGAAGCAAATTTACTTAAAAGATGAGGCAAGAAAGCAAGAAGATGTAAAGCTCTTGGTAGCAGGCAGAGGTTCTGAGTAGGAACCCATGCTGGTGCACCATCTCAGGATTTTTAAAGGATTCGGAAGGGAGCTCAGGCTGTGGTATAAGCAGTATAATCTCTACCCTCTAGGAGACTACATATTTTTTAGGGTCCAATCTATGCAGTGTTCGTGCAGTTTCCTTGCAGTGACTGAGCCCTGTTGATCATGCTCTGAGGAGGCCCCAGAGAGCTGAAGGACACTTGAAAGATGCTTTTGTAGGATCCCTGAAGGGTTATAACTCAGTAGACTCCATTTCAGGTTTCTTGACTTCATTTTGGGGTTGCTGTCCTTACTACCTAATAAAATCCTAACTCTTCTCTCACTAATTCTTGTTACACTGCTTGCATTTCAGAAGTCAATGCCTCAAGCTTCTGGATCTTTCTCTTAGGAGATGTTAGATATTTTACCCTGAGATGGAAAACAGAAGTTGGATGTTTAGGACTCAACACTGGGAGTGTTGCCTACCCCTGAATTAATACATTTATTTATTTGTTTAATAAAAGCTTATAAGCTAGGGTGAATATAGTAAGAAAGGGCTGAGACCCCACAGAGGAAGTTGAGTTTGGCACTCTTCTTCTTGTTTTCATCTCTTTACCTTTCTCTACTTAATCTGTGTGTTTCTCAATGGTGTTCTTTGGAGGAAATAAAGAAAAAAATGTTCTTATGTCTCTCAGATCTAATTACTCAAAAGAGTGTTTTAAAGAAATAAACATTTCTGCTCCTTCCTCCTTCTTTATATCTATCTATCTATCTATCTATCTATCTATCTATCTATCTATCTATCATCTATCATCTATTAGTTCATCTATCCTTGGTCTGCCTACCCTCTATCCTCTGACCTGGAAATAATATCTTGATTTTTCATGGGAAATCTACTCTCTTCCTTAATATCTTATGTGGTGTAGGAAGGCTGGATGCTCACCTAAGCTTCAGAAAAAGGCATGAAATCCAGTTCTAATCAGTAGAGGAACTCCTGAAATTTTGGGTGGAATTGCCAGAAAGAGGCTCTATTATATGGGGTTGCTAATTGTCATTGGAATTAAAAATGGTTTTGTTCAGTTGGCACACAGTATGTGTGAAGTGACAGAGGCAGGGGTGCACCAAGGTAACATGAGGCTGCAGAGGTCATGCACAGTCAGATAATGGTGACTTTATCCTATAGACAAGGAAAGGCACTAATCAAAGCAAAGGCCATATCCAACTTCCATCCTAGAAGCGTGTCTCTGACAGGCATGTATAAAATTGATCAAGGAGGGTGAGACAATATGGAAGAAGAGGGAACTTCTTAGTGTGGTATGGTGACATGTTTTAGCAGTGGAAGCAGACATAGAGATAAATGGATAACAGAAAGATTTGCAGGAATTAGCATCAAGAGGCTTTGGGATTGACTGGGTGGTGATAGGAAAGGAGACTACTGGGAAGATGCTGAGATGCAGGCTGGGATTCCTGGATGACTGAGCTACTGAGTGGGAACCTCACAGGAGAAGGAGGTTCTGGAAGAAGATGAAATCTGGTATTAAATGGTTTGAATTTGAGATGTTCGGCATATTCAAAGAGAAATG
>RJWT010055410.1:0-10163 GCA_004365215.1 Cuniculus paca
TGGTCCCGGAAGCACCCCATTGGGATCTGGAGGCTAGGTTTGCAGATCTCCTGGGTGGTAAGACACACTCCACAAGAAACTTAGTGAGCCCCTTGAGAAAGTCTAAATACTCCCAATTTTTGGTAATGAATCCACATCAGACTCCAAGTCCAAAACGATGGGCACTGCTTATCTCATCCAAGAATGGTTACATTGCATGAGATTCTTCCCTCTTCTTGTTTCAGTAAAGGTGAATGAGGTGGTATTCAAAAAGGATTTGGGACATTATGTGATTAGAGTGGTAGTACACACCATATGTGCATTAAAGAAATAAACACAAAAGAAATACTTTGGGCCCAGCTACTTTCAAAGCACTATCACTCTGGGTGAAAGGTTGGTTTGTTTTAGTTGCATGGGGTAGGGGGGGTGACCATCTTAGAGCATCCAACTTTGGTTTTTTGAGTGAGGATCTCCTGTGAGCACCAGAAGCTTATTTTGAACATAGAGTAATGGAGCCCTAGAATTTCAGGTCACTCTGGATCATTCGTATAATATTCTTGTGCAAAAATTTCATCTTACAGATGTGAACACCAGTGTCTAGAAAAGTAAAGGACTTGTCCCATTCAGACAGAGCTGGTTGCTGACTTTGTCAGGTCTTTTGATTTTCAAAAAGCTGGTCTTTGATTAAGTACAATAATTGAAGCCTTTAAATAAGTTAGAATTTTGGTTGAAAATAAACACTGGGCTAAAAAAAAGAAAGAATAAAACCACAACACTTACTTTGTTAGGCTATGATATTTGTCTGATATAGAGCAAATAGTGTGTGAATATTGGCCATCAGTCTTTTGAACTACCCCATATTGATTCCCTAGAGTGAACAAGTGAGAGTCTGAGGAAGGAGAATTGTGAGTATGAGTGGCATGTCCTGAGAAGCCCACACAATGTCCCACGCACCGAACTCCTGCAGTAGGACTCTATGCTGTTTCCATAAGGGAGTAGATTCATCGTCTCTCCTCTTGAAGTTGGTTGGATCTTAGCAGCTCCCAACCATCAGAGTACTGTGGAAGAGATTCTCATTTCTAGGCTGTACTATGTTACTTCTGTGCGCTTCTCCTTGCTTTGCTGAGACATTCATGGAATGCATGGAACGCAGCTAGCTACAAGGAAGCTCAAATTAGTCCATGCAGAGAAGCCACATGGAGGGGTCACATGAAAATGGATGGTCTCCAGCCCAGGCACCAGACATGTGAATGAGGACACCTCTAGTGGCAAGGCACTTGCAGCCTTCAACTCTTCCCAACTAGGACTTCAATAATTGCAGAGCAGATGTATCGTGTGCTGTTATTCTCTAAGTTTATGAGCCTGTAAACCTGTGAGTATAATATATGTTTTCTTTTTTTTTAACTTATTTATTTATTTATTTTTTGTACCGAGGATCAAACTCAGGACCTTGCATTTGCCAGACAGGTGCTTATGCTGCTGAGCTATATCCCCGGCCCCAATAAATGGTTGTTTTATGCTGTTAGATTTTGAGGGATTTTTTGTTTACTTGTTTATGGTGCTGGAGATGGAACCCAGGGCTTCACGCATGCTAGTCAAGCACTCTGCCACTGAGCCACACCCTCAACCTTGAAATTTGTTTTAATGTAGCAATTTAACTGTGCTCTTAACCTGCCAAACTGAACTTTTTGCTGGACAGATTCATTCCCACAGCTACCACCTTATAGGAAGTTTGAGAGACAGCAGCTAAGGGCGCAAGATCTAGGACAAGTACATCAACATTGCAAATTAACTTTTTGTTATGCAAAGTGGGTGATGGCTTTTACTTTGTCCCCTCAGGGGTTGTTGAGAGGGTCCAGGAGGATGAACGGAGGTAACAGGGGTGGCAGGGGTTATGGGGGCCACCTTTGTGATGTGTTATGGCCTGAACAGTATATTGCAGATTTATCCCCCGGAACCTCAAATGTGACTGAGTTAGGGTCTTAAAACAGTGCTGAAGTTAAAATAAGGTCCCTATGGGATATTTTATTTTTGCAGGCAGGGTCTTGCACTCTTGTTTTTGGCTGTATTTAGACTTACTAGTTGCTGGATTTACTTGTATTCCTTGCTTGACATGTTTGATGGTTACAAAATGGCTTTTTGTCTTATTTTAGATAGTAGTGCTGGGGATAGGTAACATTGGTGCTCCCCTAGAAGATTTTGATACTAGCCAAAAATGTGAATTTGTAAAATACTGGAAAATGGATTTTATCTCAGACATACACATGTACACAACCTTTATCTGTCCCTTATAGAGCTCTAAGAAACAGTGGTTACTCTGCCAGCTAGTTAATCTCTCTTAGAGCAGCTGCCACTCTCAAAGCCGTGGACAGGTTTCCCCAGCACCTTCTGGTTAATAATCCCCCACTGAAGCCAGTGGGAATGTTGGCCAGACAGGCACCTGGATTCCTTTCCAGAGGCAGATCTCTGATTGTGTGGAATGGGTGAAAACTGGGGAGAGCAACAGAAGGGCCATGGCTGGGGAGACTCCCCGGTGGGTACCCTAAGGCTTCTCAGTGGAAGCTGAGTCTTGACAGCCTGACTGGGTAACCAGCAGAGAAATTCCAGCTATCTACCACCCCTACCTGCACTCCTTAGTGAGGTGAGAGGTAAAACTCAGTGATATCCTTAGGTATCCTCTGTCCCAGAGTGACCTGAGACAACACTGTCAGAGCCCTCTCTTAAACCTCCAATTAAGAGTTCAGGTACGGATGTGGACTTTTCTATCTCTGCTAGCAAGATGGACACCCTCTTCGGATATGTCTAGGTTATACGACTAAAAACAAGTGAAAACAATAATGTTCTAGATCTCCTGAGAAAATTTTACCAGAATGAAGACCTAAATTAAGAGAGAACCTCCCACATGAATGAGTTCTTTTCATGCCAACTCACTAGGAGTTAGCTTTCAGAACTCCTTGACTCACTAGACCACCTTCTAAACAAAAGTGGACCTCCCGCCAAGAGGTCAGGCTGTGCTTTTAACACACAAAAACAGCTATCGGAGGCACAGCTACACTTGTGCCTTACACATGCTGAAGGTGAAAAAAATTTTAGTCAGCCTTTCTTTTCTGTCATGTATGTGTGAGAGAGGAAAACCTGATAAATGTGCCTTTACTAACATGTAATTTGTGATTGCTAGGCAAGAGGTACAGACTTCAGTCTGTGAGCTTCTTAAGTGTATTATAGATACCCAGATATACACAGAGTGGGTTTCATAGAGCCTAGCCAGTATTGCCATGGAGCGAAATAGCCTAGTGCCTAGATAGAGAACCTAAAATATTCCAGAGACCTCTTTGTCCTGGAGCCCAGGGCCAAGATTTCTTCTGGTCTATAACCTGTTTCTATCTGTCCCTGGAGGTGATAGATCTCTTTTGCAAGCTGGGATTTTAGGACTTTTTAATTAATTTATTAGAAAGTAAGCCCTAAACAATATAGTTGGAGCATTTCCAATCTGTCCTTTCATTTTCTCTTTCACTCTCTTTCAGAAGTTTAAAAAGCAGTCATTCAGTTTCTTTGATTATTCATTTAATTTTCTGCTTGGCAATGCAGTTAGAGTCAATCATAGCTTTTGTCACTGGAGGCATATTTTG
Source organism: Cuniculus paca (assembly GCA_004365215.1). Taxonomy (NCBI): domain Eukaryota; kingdom Metazoa; phylum Chordata; class Mammalia; order Rodentia; family Cuniculidae; genus Cuniculus; species Cuniculus paca. Next base: position 3,609 of record RJWT010055410.1, read on the forward strand.
CTAAGGATTAGAGAGACCCACCCTGGGAAAGCTCTTATCTTAATTGTTTTTCTGCCCTTGAGATGGTTAGGATTTAGTTCTTATGCCATACTTAGAGTCACTCTTCTCTCCCTTTTCCACTGTCCTGCCCCTAAGAAATAAAACAGTTTACAACAGTGTTTGGTCCAACGCAATTCTCTCCTCTGTGGCTGCCGGATTTCAGAGCCCAGTTTCCAGAATGATAAGTTTTCCCTCCTTGGGACCTTTCCATAGTGAAGTTGACCTTCCTTATCTCTGGGCCAATCTAAAAAATTGGTCTAGATTTAATCATCAAACTCTCAAAGAACAAATGTAAAAGGTTTGGGCCAAATGTATTTGCCTTTCAGTCCTTAGGCAAAACAGGAGATCAACTCTTTTCACTTCCCTCTCTCCTCAAGAATGATGCTAACTGGTTTTTATAGTACAGGGCAGACTGAGTAGCTTTTATAGCACAGATAAATTCATTGATAGAACAAAGCATTCCTGGGGAAACTTACATGTTTAATAGCAGCTTTAAATAGAACAGGTATTAAAGTAAAGGCCCAGCCCCAGTCACCAGAGAACTGCCTCTTTTCATGATTTTTCTCCAGAACGTCATGCCAGGCCAGCCACTATTCTCAGAAATATGCTAACTGAGGTTCTGAAAAAGGAAAGCCTATAGTGAAGTACGGTCCAAGGGTCACAGAATCACAAGGAAGGGGGCCAGGTGCACAGGAAGAGTGGCTAACCCAACTCTGGCCACTTCCTCACACCTGCAGTTCTCCACCACTGGCACTGGATGAGGTGAACTATAAGGGATGCCTTAGATTTAGCACAGAACAAGAGTGATAGGGACACTTTTTTTCCCTTTGTTTCTTTTGAAAATGGGAAGAAACTGTCATAGGTGAACATATACAGCAGGGTAGATCAGAGCCTTGGCAGGCCTTCTTCCCCAAATGTTTGGCATATACACTTAGTTCTAAAGAGTGTTACCTAGCCTCTTTCTACACCTAAACCTGGCCCGAGCGCAACACCCCCCCACCAGGGAAATAATTAAAATTACCATTAACAGTCTGTCCCTTAAGAGAGAACAGTTACATGAGGCTATCAAAAGAGCAGTTTTGGCCAGCAACTGTGGTTGTCAAACAACTGTGGCTATCAACACGACAATGAGAAACCTGGATAGCTGGGTATTCCAATCAGATAAACCATCAGCCTAAGGCCCATCTTAAAATCTATCTTTGCTTTCACCAGTGTAGAAGATTTTTATTCCCTCTGATTCATATTATAAGAGATCTCTGTTAATTGACTTATAAAAAGTTCCATATAGTCTAGTCATGGTTGAAAACCTAAAAACTGTGAGTTACTGTTATTCAACTTGGCCAAATACATCTGAGTGCACTCTGGTCTATTAACAATTGTCTTATGTGTGTCTGTCTATCTGTTCAATTTGTGACTGGTTGCAACACCTACAGCTGTTTTGTTTGAGTTCAGCAATTTTTTTTTCTTTTTGCCTTTTTGGGTTTTTAAAATATTTATGTCTACAATTTAAGTTGGCTTATAGATAAGTGTCATTAGAATTAAAGACATGCTTCCACTTGGGTTGCCAGTGGACCAAAACGATATCAGGACTAGTTTTATAAATGCAATCCATATTATTTTCTGTGTACAATAACTTTTCACTGGTCATCTAAAAATTTGTTAAGATAATCAAATGGGGACCCCTTAGGCTTTGGGAAATTGCTGGATAAGACTCCCCTTGGTAAGTCTTCCTGGAAACATTTATTCAAGCTTTTATTCACTAATAGGACCCCAATAATTTCCATAGTCTTATGGGACACATCTTAATAAACATTGCTAAACATATTATTGTAATACGTTTATATTAGTTATCATCAAAAGTTTAAGTTTTCTGTGGGTAAAACAATAAGGTTTTCTTATTAAAAGATGTTCAAGGTACAAAACTAATTTCATGTTGTACTAAATGTATTCATGCCTTCAGGCTGCCTAGGTCTTCTAAGATGTAAAACTAGGATTGTTTATTGTTATGGTTTGTATATAGGTGGCCCCCCAAGCCTCATGTAGTCAAGGAAGTGGCTGAATCTATCATTTGTGATTAGTTGTTGTCTAGCGCTGGGATTGGCGGTGTGAGTTCTGCACCTGCCCAGGGGTGGAGCCAGCATACAATGCAAGGTCCAGAAGGAGGTGTGTTTTTCCCTCTTTTGCACGGTTTGCTCTTGCTGCTTGCAGCCATCATGAGCAGCTGCCCCCTCAGCCATGTCACCCTGCCTTGGAACCAGCTAAGTATGGACTGAAACCCCCAAAACTGTAAGAAATAAACCTCTCCTTCCTTCATGTTGGGCATCAGGTATTTTGTCTCAGCAATGAGAGAAAAATAACCAAGGCATTTATGGTGATAACATTTTCTTTTAGACTCAGATGTCTGCCTTTCACTTGTGCTCCATCTACTTGTGATAAGAGGTACATGTAAATCCAGCGTGAGACCACCAGTCAAATGATAGTCATTTGTTTTTAAAGCCTATGTAATGTCATGTTATATATGTATCACTACACTTAGAAATCCTCAGGTACTGAGCAGTCCTGACAATCTCACTTGCTTCTTCAATGACATTCAATTAATGGATAACAAATTAGGTGAGAGCTTCTTTGTGTACTACATGGAGATGATTTACTAAAAAGGCTATTCTATATTAAGACAGACATTTAAATGTGTTTCAAAGATAATATCATGATTGTCAAGCTGAAATACCATGTGTGACTCTTGATCTCAAGTTTTCTCTGAAAACTTTATAATTGTTGTCTTTTAACATTCTGCAAGGATTCAATTTCTAAAACAACCATGATTGGTAGGAAATAACAGTCCACTGACTAAACTTTATATTTCAAAGTGCTTGATATACAGATAAAATTATAATAGTTAAACTCACTACTCCCACTGGAATACTGAAATAACTGATCTTCTCTTCTGGGAAGTCAACAACCAGAACTAGAAGGGTAACTGGGCTAGGAGGATAGCCAATATTTTGGCCCTGGCCCACCAAGGTCAATGAGGACCCAGGATATGAAGGAATCTTTTCTACAGGATCCTACAACTTTGGTGACTCACCCAATCTCCTGAGATTGCTGGATCCAAGAGGACAGAAATCAGTGAATGTACACTGTGCCCAAAATAGAGGGTCACCAAAGAAAACTAAGTCTCCCACGATTTCACAGAAAGTAACGTGGTCAAGTGAGAGCGTGACCCATCCTGGCAGCTGACACTAACAGAGGAGCTGAAAGGCTCTGTGTGTGCTTCCCAAAGTAATGCTTGAGGAGACTTAAATGACCTTGATAGACAGCAAGAGGCTAATTTTGATTAATACGGTCTTTAATTTGGTCTTAAACACCCAGCAGAAAAGTATAACCAAAAGATGTAGAAAAACAATACCATAGTAATAAAAGCTAGATACCAAAAGGGGGCTCCCATCACTGATAGTTCTAAGGGTCAGCTAGTGACAGTTGCTGTTCTAACCCTTTTAAAACAATATCTGACATAGTACCTTCCCCAATCTGCTTTTCCATTCTGTTTGCTCATGTTTTGGTCTTACATGCTTTAATTTATTGGAAAATTCATTTATTCTTGTCTAGAGGCTGTCAAAATCCAAGTGATCATATAGATGGAACCAACAACAAATATGCCAGACTTCCTTTTCTGGGATACACTAGATTGACCTTATGAAGGGCGTTCATAACTGCTAAACTGCAACATGATTTCTATGAAAGGTCCATTAGATCAGCTCTCTGGAGAAAGCCCCTGACTGTCGCCTCCCCTACACCGACCCTTCTTGGTATGAAGCAGCTAAATGAAAGCTATGTCCATTCCACCCTAACCAAAGTTAGGGATACCTCTTTAGAGGGTGGAATATTATAGACAGCTAAGTTAGGTAGAAATAATATAGGCAAGCCGGGCGTGGTGGCTCACACCTGTAATCCCAGCACTTGGGAGGCTGAGACAGGCGGATCGTTGTGAGTTCGAGACCAGCCTGGGCTACAAAGTGAGCTCAAGGCCAGCATGAACGGCATAGTGAGACCCTGTCTCAAAAACACCAGGGCCAGGGATCTAGCTCAGTGGCCTAAGTGCCTGCCTGGCAAGCACAAGGTCGTGAGTTCAATCCCCGGTGCCACAAAAAGAAAAGAAAAAAAAATAATAATATAGGCAGTCAGACAGGGCAAGGTCCCTGAGGGAGTCAACACGGAAAATGGGAACACATCAGAACTGTGGCTAGAGGTGCATCTGAAGATTAAACTTGCAATGGCCAGATTTACAGACATTCCTAAGGGATAAAATTATTGGCACAATGTTGAGATTTCCCATATAAACAAATAAAGATTTCCCATATAAATAATTAGGGGTGGGCCATCCTCTCCTACTCCCTAAAGCTAAGACTAAGGCTACTAAGACTAAGACTAAAGACTAAAGACAACACTAAAACTATAGGTAATCAGTCAAGGTTAATGATGTTATCCATATGCCCTTGCTAGTACTGGATCAATATTAGCCAAGCAGCTATACTTGTAATCTTATTGGTTGATTATAGTTTGTTTGTTTGTTTGTCTTTTTGAGACAGGGTTTCATTATGCAGTTCAGGCTGGCCTTGAGCTCATGTTGTAGCCCAGGCTGGTCTCGAACTCGCAATGATTCTCTTGCCTCAGCCTTCCGAGTGCTGGGAATACAGGCGTGTGCCACCATGCCCGGCTTGATTATAGTTTTGGCCCACGTTATACCCACTTCATGACTTTGCTCTATAAAACCTCAGAGAAGTGGACTTAGTAGCAACTGATTCAGACCCCTCCCATCTCTCAGGAGCTATTCCTATTTTCCGTTCCTATTCCCCAATAACTTTTCCTACTCTTAAAAAAATAAGGTCCTTATGGTGGGGCCTCATTCAATATGATTGGTGTCCTGTAAGGGGAGAGATTAGGACACAGATCCACACAGAGGGAAGACTGTCCATGAAGGAGACACGGACTTGATGGCATCTGTAAGACAAGGAGAGAGGCCTCAGGAGAAATCAGCCCTGGTGACAGTTGATCCAGACTTCCAGCAGAATGGAGACAATAAATTCCTGTTGTGTAGTCCCCCTTCCTATGGTACTTTGTAGGTATTTACTGTAACAACTGAGCCTCAGTCTGGCCCCTCGAAGGGACTGTGCCCTGCTCTTCCAGTCTTATCCCAGTGGGCACACATCAGTCCTTGGCTGGGGGCTACCAGATGTCCACAAGGCAACCCAGCAGTTGCAGCCTCTTTCCCACCGGACCCACAGCAGACACCCTCTCCTAACTCCCCTAACCTCTCAGGGTCCCATGAGACCTCTTCATTTCGGAGTGTGGCCATCTTTTGGTTCCCCTTCCCCTGTTCAAATACTCTGCGTCTCTGTCCCAACAGCCCACCTGCAGCCAGGGTCCAGGTTCTGAGCTCTGTGCTATCTTTGCACCTGATGTAGCTTCACTTGTTGAATGACTGGCAGTGACTTGTCCCTCAGGACCTGAGCAGCATGGAGGCTAAGACTAGCTCCCAACTGTTTTGGGGACTAATGTAGGACTCTATGGATGGATTAAGAAGGCCAGTAGATTTTTGTTTTTCCAGAATCTCAAGGAAATACACGTGGTCCTTAGAGAAAATATGTGAAACATTCTCCATCTTTAATGTGCCTAGGAACTAACTGGTTATTAGACTGGGGCAAGGATGGAGGGAGAAGTACCACAGACCATACCTTGTTGAGTATTAAAGGACAAAGAAAGGGACCCTGCAAAGGACTAGGGGTCATAGAGACAAGCCTCACCAAGAATCAGATCATTGACCAACTTTGCTGGAACCTGTGAGGTTTTACTTACTCTGTCTTCCTGTGTCTCAATTTCCTCATCTGTAAAATGGGACTATTAATAGTGCCTACCTCACTGTATTTTTCTGTGCATAAATCAGTTAATGCTCTGGAAATGCATCTCATGTTCCAGAACTTTCCTTTCTGCCCCATTCTGGTGCAGTGTTTCCATCCTCAGGGCTTCTCTGTAAATCAAACAGAAAGCTTTTCTACTATGAGCAAAACAGAGCATAACATGTTACCATTTTGTGCTAACAAGGAATGAAGTCTGAAGATTCCAGACCTTATTTTGCTAACTGTAGAAACATTCCAGATTTGGGGGTGGGGTCAGAGCATCCCAGCTCCCCTCAAATCAGATCTTTGCTGGTCTGCAGGCTTGTTTCCAGAAAAGGAAAAGCTGAAGAAATGAAACATGACAGCTCACAGGCTGCAGAAAGATGAGCTTACAAAGTAGAGGAGGAATTGTGAAAAATGTTTTACCCACACACTATTTTCTATTTTATTTATTTCCTATCTGATCTTTATTACTTCCTTTCTTCAGTCTCCTTTGGGTTTAATTTGCTCTTCTATTTATAAGTTTCTTAAGGTAAAAACTGAGGACATTGATTTGAGACTGTTTTTCTATTCCAGTATAAGCATTTAGTGCTAAAAATTTCCTCTATTGCTGCTTTGCTAA
>RJWT010055411.1:0-10156 GCA_004365215.1 Cuniculus paca
TCATAGTTTCCTAAAGGGCCCCCATACCCACCTCACAGCCCCAGAGACTGAATTTCTTATCCTGCCCTGTTTAAGCCATTAGATGATTTGTACAACATCTTATTCACCCTCTCAGTGTCCCCTTCTTTTTTATACATCCACCTCAAAAAAACTCTTCTTTGCAGTTCACAGTGACTCTTGAATGTGTCAATTAAGTAACAAGAAATTTCCTTTGATTTCTACTGTTTACAAATATAACTCAACCAGTCTTGTTCTGTATACCAGGCAGACTGAATGAGACTGACTTTGGTTCCTCAAGCAGTGTTTGGCCTTGCCTTTCTGAAGGTGACCAAGCTTTGATGTGTGTCCTGCCCCTGCTGTTTATTGCCCTGTGATTCTCTGTACTCTCCTGGCAAGAGGGCCAGGACGGAGACTTTCCCATAGTCTGCTTGGCCTGCCCACGAAGATTTCCCCAAAGCAATGCCCTGGTTTCTCCCAGCTTCCTGTTCTCTGCCTGGGCCCCGATCCTGTCCATATGGCTGTGCCTCACCGAGGCAGACAGGAAGTGTCTAATTACGATTTTGTGGCCTGGGTTTTGTTGCATACCACAGATTGTCTATGTAATGTGTAGCGCACACCTCTCTTGGTGCTATTTCATTCCTGCTGTTAGTAAGAGAATGACAAAAATATTCATGTATAGCCAATTGATTGTGACGTGCTTGTGGTCTGTGCTTGCTCAGAAAACAGACGAACAGTTTTTTCCAATTATAAATAAATGCTAAAGACGAACACCACTTTCTTGATCTTATTTCCTTGGTGAGGCCCAGCTGAGTAGGTGAAGGAAGCAACCTTTGGCATTTGAGCTGCTCTCCACAGATGAGCTGTGCCCTGCAGTTTTCCTGGGGTTCTCCGTAATGCAGCGTGGCTCTTTTAGATTGCCTCTCAGATACTAATTGCAAGCAGTCAGAGCTAAGTGTTGGGAAAGGCGAAGATGGACCGGGAGACACACTGGCCAAAAAGGTAGTGTAACGTTTTTGATCCCATGTCTCTGGACGAGTGACTGCCTGTGCTCCGCACTGCCTTGCTGTGCTGGGAGGCTGGGCTCTGACTGTTCCCCTCTCTGGGACCCACAGCAGTGTTGGTTCTGGCAGAGATGTCTTCGCTTGCTGATTGAATCCATGGTTGTTTTGGAGGTTCCTCCCACAGGGGCTGGCTTGCTGTGTGGGTTACGGGGGCTTTGATCATCTTTGTGTCTAACATGGGGGTAGGGTTGCTGATATTGTCATGAAAGAGGCCTCGATCGGCTCAGGTGGCTGAAATCTCAGGAAGGACAGGTTTCTCCCGACCAGAGTCGGGAATCGTGGAAAGCTTCCGGCAGGGGGCGCTGTGGACAGTGATAGGATGGTTGCGCAGGCCTTGCAGGGCAACCTGCCGGTGAGCAGATCTGCAGAGGCAAAAGTGGGGAACTGCAGGAGAACCTCAGAGCTAAGGCCAAGCTGACCCACTTTGTGATCTCCCTGATTAAGTTGGGACTGAAAGATTGTATATTCTTCAACATGTGATGCATGAGTGCCTGTTGTGCACCAGACACTGCGCTGGGCACTCAGGAAACCAGGAGGACTGAGGCCCCACCTCTAGTCACTGTGAGGCAGGAAGGAGGAGTCCATTCTAGCTGGTTCTGTGGATAAGGAAGGACTTCAGCGTCTGGGTAGATGTTGACCTAGTAAACAGAGGTGGTCATGGCACACTAGGCAGGGGGATCTGCACAGGTAAAGGTGTGGGGGGTCACACCGCAGGAAAGCTCAGCTTCTGGGGAGGAGTTCTCTTGGGAGGGGGCAGGGCAAAGGTGGACCGTGGCAGAGCTCAGTGGTGGAAAGGCCTGGTGCCACATGATGGGTGACTGCTGACCGTGGTCTCCATTCCACCCTCCCCGCATGCTCCCACCATCACGCTTCTCACCCTCACCCACGCTTAGCAGAGCCACACAAGACCTCCTGCTCCAGGCTAGGAGCCCTGGCAGGAGTGGGGGTGTGGGTGCTTTTATTCTATTGCTTGCCCTAATTTCTGACTTTGGGGGACAGTGCTAGGAATCGATCAAATGTAATATTTAAAAACTACTATATGTTTGTTTTCTAGATGAATAGAAAACACCCTATCCACCTGCCTATTTTTGTATAAGCAGAAAACACAAAAACTGTTCAGTAAATAAAATGAACCAAGGGCCACCACTGGACAAGGGCAACAGAGAAGACAGGAAGGTGAGGGGCCTTCCCGGCTCCGCCTGGGCTGCCCTGTGAGCCATGCTCAGCCTCATGCACCTGTGATTCTGCAGGGCTCCCTACCCTGCCCAGAGCCCCAAGAGGTGAATTGCATCCTAGTGCTCACATTGTCCCCCAAACAGCAAACAAACAACCAAAACCAGGCATCTAATTTTAAAATAGCTCATTGTTGCCAAATTAACTGTGATGGATCTCATACCATCCTCAGAATCTGTGTATTCTCAGTGAAATGCTCCCCCACCCCCCCTTTTTTTTCTGTTTTCACCAGAGCTTAAAAATTCATAACATGCTTCTCATAGACGTGGGCAGTGTGGAATCCTATCTCGCAAAGGCTACGAACTCCTTTAGCACATCACTGTGTTTTCGAAAATTCACATTATTCAGGACCACAGGTAGAAAAGCTTTCAGGATGCAGCCTGTGGACAATCTGCAGTTAAAACAGAACTCCCTCTAACCCCTCTGAGACCAGCATGGCTGAGACAGTGGCCAGAGCAGCCAAACCACTGAGACAGAGAGGTGGCTGTTTCGAGCACGTGGAAGCAGTCCGCGCTGGCACTGAACACACACCCTCATGATACCTGCTCCACTCTGGAATACCAGCGACAGGTGGATGCATTTTCTCAGTGACAGATAAGTGGTTAACTACGAACTAGTTATACATGGGATTGACTGAGACGAGCACTTTAGAGAAGATGGCCTTGAAAGAATTTTAGCTATTGAATTATCTTGAGTCCACAAACTGAATAATGTTCTGCCAATTTATATGTATCGATTGCTTACAAAGCATTTCTCTCTATGTTATTCCACTGAGCCTCCCTAATGCTGTAGAGCAGGTATTGGCCTCAAGTAACGTGAGAAAAGCTCAAAAAGGGGAGGACCCTGACTGAGCTGGCCAGCCGGGAGAGGGAGCCCAGGAGCCCGGCCTGCTACTCCAGGCCAGCTGTGTCTCCTCACCTGAACATGAGGCTTCTCTGAGAGGAGTCAGGCTTTGGACAAGTGAGATTTAGCGAAAACTATTCCCAGACCTCTCCAGGCCACATTCTGGTTGGGCCATCGCACGCACCCCAGCAGGTTACCTGACAACTCATTCAAATCTTGGGATCGGATACAAACTAGGGGAAAGTAAGAACTGGATCAGGTCTTCACGCACCACTTACTCAAACATTAGGACTGAACTGACTGATCCTGTCAACCAAACACGTAGTGTTTCTCTGTTCGGGCACTTAGTTAACTGATCAGATGACTGAAATGTGTAGTCATTAACTACCGAATGATCCAGTAGATTTTTCATTCACGAGAAATATACTTGGTACTGGAGATGATGAGGTGAAATTGCCGTCCAATACCTGGAATATTGGATCGGGGGCCAGTATTCTGTGCTTTTCATTTCAGTGAAGCTGAAATTTTTGTTGCTCGTCCTCTATATAAGCGGCCCCCAATCACTTGTTAACGTTGTACAGAGCTATCTCAACAGACATCTTATCTGGGGTCAAGGGGATTTCAGATGCAGAGAGAAATCAGTTGCTGCACAGCTGCTGGCTTAAGCTGCTGGAGGGATCTTTCCACCTGCAAATCCGACCATGTCACACTCTGCTTCCAACCATGCGCGGGCGCCTTGCAGTCTGCAGAAGCTTGCTGTTCTCTCAGTGCTCCATGCCGCTTCTCACCTCCATGCCTTGCCCACGCTGTCCCGCCTGCCCAGAATGCCCTTCTCCTGCTTCTCACCCGGCTAATCATCCTTCAAGACTCCACTCAGCGGCCCACTCCAGGAAGCCTTCCCTGCACCGCCCAGGCTGGGTAAGACGGCCCCTGTGTGTATCTTCATCGTGGAACTTACCGCATGTCCTGTGTCATCAGCTTGTGTGTGTGGCCCCCATGGGCCGTGTTCCTCCAAGGCCAGGGCCAGGTCCTTATGTCCATCTTTGTAGCCCTACTTCCTGGCCTGGAGGCTACCACAGAGAATGTCTTCTGCAGTGTTTGTTGAGTGCATAATGAATGAGTGAATGAGTGAGTGATCACCATGCATCCTGATGCCTCCACAAGGCTTTTGCCTAATAACTGTCCCTGCTCACGTGAGGGGGTAACTCTGAGACACGACACAGCAAGAGCAGAGCACAGAGCAGTCAACAGCTGGTTTTCTAAAGGCCAGCCTCTGTTCTTTGCCCTTTGTACCTCTGCACTTTAAGTAGTCACGTTTCCTAAACAGTCCTGATTTCAAAAAAAAAAGCAAGAGCCCTTGGTTACAGGGTAATCTTAAGAGGTTGCTTCATCCCAGCTCCGACTCAGTGCAGTTCTTAATTCTACGATGACAGAAAGGCTCTCTCTTTCCCCAGCCCAGGGATGTGGCATAGGATTTGGGACTCAGCATTGGAGCAGGCATGCTCTAAATCCAAGATCTACCATTTGCCAGCTGTGAGGACTTGGCTGGGACTATTAATTGCTTTATGCCTCAAAGAGGTAATACTACTAGTATCCATTATTCTCCAAACCTATCTGGTTCCCAAGTTCAGGAAGAAAGAATTGGGCCAGGAAAGAATAACAGGTTATTTGAATCTGTTTATTTTCAGAGTTTGGGATAGCAGGTGGGAAGAGTTGGAACGTCAAGGAGTACCTGTTCCTGACTCCCTGGACTGTTGAGAGGGCTGATAGAGTACAAGTAAAAGTCCTCTGTGAGCCAGAAAGTAGAACACCCTGGGCATTGGCTCAGTTCATGAGTTGTTTGCTAAACACCGCATCCCAGCGACTTGCCTCCCTCATCCCACTGCGGTAGCTGGAGCTACACAGGGTAGCTGGAGTCACAAGAGGCTCTTGCTACCTCCTCCCCTCCCCCAGCTCCTCATCCCACCCTTCCCCGCTGCGCACGCCCCATAAATCATCTGGCGCAGATTCCATTTCTGCAATTACACGTCCATTTGAATTGAGCCCCTCTGGACACATGAAAACAATTTTGATTAATTGCTCAAAATTTCATCCTTTAAGACAGCAAGTAGGGGAGGGCAAAAATTGATTTTTAAGTTCCCAGGAACACAGAGTTAGACTAGAACTGAGCCATTTCTGTCTGGCAGCCTTAGTCCTGCACTTTACATTTTTAAAAGGGTCATTAGCAGGATTAGCAGATTCCTGGCGGCCTCTTGAGACAATCAATCTTGCCCTTGGTTTTGCCTTTTTGGTGTTAACACAACCAAGGATGCGTTTTACAGTCTTTCTTATACAGCTGGGAATTTTTCTAGTTCTTATTTTCAGGGCAAATCTAGAAAAGATATTTAACAACAATAATAGAAGGGCAGAAATCATAGCCCCCAGCTACCTCGTGCAACCGCTTCCCAGAACTCCAGAAGGGCATCTCCACCTAGAGTGGACCCAGAGTGGTGGAGGGGTGGGGACTAGGAATTTGCCCAAGGTCTCTGCTTTGGCTTTTATCCAGTGCACAGTTGGCCAGTTTATGGGAAGGGAATGGACGGGAAGGGGAAGAACACATATCTGGCCTTTTTACATTTAGTCTCATTTCCTCCTCACAGTAAGGTTAGAAGCTGGGTATGGTGGTGCACATTTGTAATCCTAGCATTTAGGCTGAGGCAGGAGGATCTCTGAGAGTTCAAGGCCAGCCTGGGTTACAAAGTGAGCTCAAGGCCAGCCTGAACTGCACAGTGAGACCCCGTCCCAAAAAACCAAAAATAAATAAATTAATAAACAATAAGGTTAGAGTCTGGAGATGTCATCCCCTATGTAGATAAAGAAATCAAAGCTCAGTGATTAACTAAGAAGGTCACACAACTTGTCAGTTGTGAGCTAGGTTCTAAGCCAGGTTTGAGAGATCCTAAAACTCATTCTTTGTCTAGTCCTAGGACTACTGCTAGGATTCCTATTGGAAATACACAGTCTCCATGTTCAGTCCCTCATTAGTGACTCTAAATAGTGTATCGCAAATGAGTTGCCTGAGGGCCTCACATGCTGAGTTTGATCAACACAGTTCACCACTCCCACCCTCTACCCCAATTAAGCCTTGTGGTGGCAGCGTTTTCCTCTCTGTGGTCCCGGGTATTCGTCCCATGGTGACGAGCCACACCTGGGCTGACAGACCATCTGCAGCGGCACAGGTAGGGCTTGCCAGTGTGAGTGGAGATGGCACTCTTGGGCCAAGAAGCCGCTGCTTTCTGGGCTGTCGTCTCTGCCAGGGTCTGCTGAGTGCCAGGAAGTAAACCCGGGGGGGCTTTTGCAGTGAATTCACGAAGGGCTGAGGAGAGGAGGGCTGACTAGGCAGTTGTGTGGGAGGCTCAGAAGCACAAGTCAATGGGAGATGCAACTGAGCGTTCTGAGCTGAGGCCCAGCGAGGTCATTGGCTGCAGCCAGAACCGGTTAGGATCCCTCAAGCTGAACCCAAAATGTGAAATCTCTGTAGAGAGGAACAAATACCTCAGTTAAGGTCCTGACATCTTCGAATCCTCTTTATATGACCTTAAGCAAGTTATGTCCCCTTTCTGATCCTGGTTACCACTTCCAAAAAAAATAGAAATGAGAATAATCCCTATCTACAGGGACAATGTGTTGCGAGAACCAAAGGTCTTATTGTATGTATAGTTCTCTTAAATCGATGTTATAATTTAGGAAGATTAAAAAATGACCTTAAGGAGATGGCTTAATATAGAACAAAAATGGTGCTAAGGCAGTTAAAGTAAGAAAATATGTGTGTCGTGTAAGCACAGTTGCTAGAATTTGGTCTTGAGTGAATTATTTTTAAGACTCCTCATTATGACGTCAACTCCTACTACATGCCAGCTATATGCTGGAGCACTCTGGCTCTCCATTGTATTCAGTGGCCCGGCATACACAAGGCATATATTAAATGTTTGTGGAAGGAAGGAAACAAGAGTGGGAAGGGAGAGAGAAAGGGAGAAAGAGGAAAAGGGAGGAAAGGAGAGAAAGAGAGGACAGAGAGACGATCCAGACATTGTCCCTGTGTTCAAAGATCCCAGGTTAGAGGCAGCTGCAAACCAGTGGACAACTGATAGAAGGGGCAGTTGTGGAGCGCAAGGCACCGTGGGTACCCAGAAGGAGATGGGAGTGGGAAGAGGCCTCACTGAGGAAGGGGCCCTGGAACTGAGTCTTGAGTGGCTGAGGAGAGGTTCTCTAAGCAAATGGGTGGGGTGGCAGCCTGAGAGGAAGCAACGGCAGGGACAGTGGGTCAGTGAAGATGTGGGTGCTAGGGCAGGGGAGGTGTGGCCGGCCTGGAGTCCACCCTGTGATGTGGCATTCTCTTCTGGGGCTCACACTTCCTAAGGGATCAGAGCCAACTGTGAGGAGCGTAGTCAGGCTCTGGAAACCAAGGGTCTGAGCTGTTGTGGTGCATGTGCTATCCAGAGAAGCTAGGGCACAGTTGCTGCCCCTTCAGGAGTCTGAAAGGCCATCCTGGAGCAGGCAGTGTGGTGCTCCCTGAGAGGGTGGCCCAGAGCGGGAAACCCCGTCAGTGCAGGAACAGGGGCTGAGCTGATGGAGTCACAGATTTCCGCAGGTCTCAATATGCAATGTATGTACCATTGTTGCCCCATGATTGATGTGTTCTGAAATTTTATTTTAGTCCTTTTTTTTCCTTCTTTCTTTTTCTTTTTCTCTTTGAAACAAAATGGATTTGGGGGAAAGAAAAAAAAAAGATTTCTGCAGGTCTCACCAGTGGCTGCCAAGGAACAGCTGCCTCACTGGGGCTCGTGTGCCTGCCCAGGGCAGTCAGGGGACAGGGAGATGGCAGCAGAGACTCGGGAGGCCACTGCCCCACCCAGTGGGGCACAACCCTAGCTATCTCTTGGTTGGCTCTACAGAGCTGTGCTATCACGGAGCACGCATGGAAGACTTCTCCCGCAAAGTGACGGCATCGCCCCCAGGAGGCCTGTGTTGGAAGAGACTCAGGCTGATAAGGGCTTAGGCCAGGGCTAGTGGTAACAGCTGAACCACAGTGGTGGCACTGTCCAGGGTATGTTTCCCAGTCTCTGTGGGCTGCTCAAGCCAGGGTCCAGGTCTAAGCCAGGGTCCAGGTCTCGTTCACTCTGCACCCCCAGCACAGGGCCTCACAGAGCAGGCTCTCAGCCAGTTTTGTACGATGAATGGAAAAAATGAAAAAGAGAATAAAGAGAAAAGGCCATACGACAGTCACTCTTTACCCCTACGTTGCTAGATTCTCATGACACAAAGATAAACAAAACAGAGCCCCGCAGTCTAGCGTAAGAGGCACATAATGACCAAACAACACGGTAATTTCAGAAATGGAGGCGCCTGGGTAGTCCTGTGGGAGAGAGAGCAGAGGGAATGCCGTGTCTGCTGTAGGTCCTTCCTGGGAATAATAAGCCTTCCAAAGTTGGTTTCCTTGGCAATCCCCCTTGGGCCGCACATTTCCCACCTCTGAGCTAGAAGCTTTGTTTTTGTCCAAGAAACATAGGCTCACATACAGGCCCCTTGGAGGCTGGCAGGCAGGCAGCAAAGCCATGACATCACTCTGTCTGCTGCCCACCTCCTGCCAGGGCCCCTGTGGAGCCATTGGGTGGGCCCAGCTCTTCCCAACCTGGCTATCTTTGCTCTGAGTGAGTGTGCTGCCCCTTCTGCCCACTTACAGAGGCACTGCGAGGCCCATGTTTTCATCCGAGAGTGTCCATTGGCCATATGGCTGTGAGAAAGCCACTTTGCTATTCTGACCAGATCACCAAGTCCCTTTTTAGCACTATCACTTACTAAGCATAAACTGTATTCCAGGTGTCATTCCATGAACATTCATATTAGTGAATCCCCATTTTATAGATAGGAAAATTGAGGCTTAGAAACTGATATGTCTATGATGCCTCCCATGGCCAGGAAGGCGTTGGGTCAGCATTTAAACCCAGGTCTTCTGGCCTCAAGCTGATTAGTTCACTTACTCCTTCAGGAGGTTAGTTTTTACAATACATGAAACATCAAAACATCTATCACAAGCCTGGCACATAATTACTGCTCAATTAACAAGAATCTTATTCTTCCTCAAGGCTTTTCTACCCTGTGAAAGGCAGGGATTGAAAGACAAAGCCCTTTACTGGGAGCATTGCTTCTGCTCTGGGCTGCTTTAATGATATAACTGGAGAAAATCTGGGAAGGAAAAAAAATATATATGCATGTGGGTGGATTACAGGAATCAGATTGTATGCAAGGGCAGGAATCAACAGGAGGCAGCGAGACCCCTTGTCCAGTGATCACGAGCCGACTTCAGAAATCCTAATTCCAGACTCCGTAAAACACAGATCCAGTGTCAGTGTATGTGTACTCAGGAGGTGTTCACCATCTTCAGCAAAAAAGAGCAGGTGGAAGAGGGTGACCCAAGCAGCAGAAAAAGCAGATGTACAGATGACATTGGGAGGCCATATGCAGCAGGAGGGTTAAGGCAAAGAGAAGGGGCTGCAGGAGGGCTGCTTTCCTCCAGGGCCAGGTGAGGGTCACAGGAAGTAAACCATTATTACGGTTGCTACAGTGATATTTGTATGATACCCCTGAACACTGTATGAATGCCAAGAATTAGGACTTTGTGCCTAACAGGAAGATCCTTGGATCTCCTGTCATAACAGTCCCTGATGTTGATATTACTGTCCCCATTTTACAGGTGGGGAAATTGAGGTCTATGTTGAGGAATTGCCTAAGACCTCTCAGGCCATAAGCTATACAGAAGCCAAGGTAAATCTAGCCAGTCTTTATCATTTCTGAGAGGTTAGTGCTGTCAAAACTAAAGGCTGGGTTGAGCTGGGCGTGGTGGCTCCCACCTGTAATCCCAGCACTGGGGAGGCTGAGGCAGGAGGATTGTTGCGAGTTCGAGACCAACCTGCGCTACAAAGTGAGCTCAAGGTCAGCCTGAATGGCATAGTGAGACCCTGTCTCAAAAAGACAAGGGC
>RJWT010055412.1:0-10172 GCA_004365215.1 Cuniculus paca
AAATTACCTTTTAGAGGTAATAAGGCTATAATTCCACCCTCCTCTGACTTGCCTGATTTTACCCACATCTTTAGCGTGTCCCTCGAAGTCCTTCCTTGACTCTAGGCTCATCTATCACTTCTCTCACTAGAGCGTTCCTGCAACCCACTGTCCACACCAACCTTTGCTCTCAGCTTTTCCTTCTCTGTCAGGCCTTCCTGGCTCAGGTTCCAGTCCATATGCCCTCCCTTCCAGGAATTCGTTAAGTCCTTTGTTCCTCTTCCATCACTCCCTGTTCATCCACCCAGTGATGTTAGGACCCTAATCACTGGCCTCTCTCAACCGTAGAGAATTAGGTCAACCTCCCAGGTGGACATTTGTTCTTCTTTGTATCCTTTATCACAATTGTGATTAGGGACATATTGTGCGATTGGCTGCTTATGGATGGTCCCTCTGGTTGATGTGTAAGCTCCACAAGAGCAGCGACTATGAATATCTTCAACACATAGTGGATCCTCCCTAAATATTTACTGAAACAATAAAGTGTGGTTAGAAACATGGGTATAAAGCTCAGGAACAAGGGCTAAAACCTTCATTTGAAAAATACAGTTGTTTGCAACTAAAAAACTTAAGGTAATTCAGTAACATGGTTGGATGCAAAATGAACATATAATTACATTATTAATTATATTAAGATATAATTGTTAGTTTTATTGACATATAATGTTGAGCAAATTAGGTATGGAAGACTTTTCTATATGACATTCCGTTCACCTCATTCTGTTTTACTATTCTCCAAAAAATTTACCATCATCTGACATTTGACTTACTTTCCTGTTTACTTACTTGTAGACAAAAGCAAATTAGATAAAGGCTATAATCCCAGGACCTCGGACAGTCCTGACACACTAGTGTTCATAAATATCCAGTGGGTACTTGTTAAAGAAAGTGATGGCAGAGATTTTTTTGTTATATAAAAAGTCCCTGAAAATCAGTAAGAACAACAACAAAGGATGTGATTAGAAAGCTCGTAGGAAACATGTGGCTCTTACACATGTAAAAAAAAAACTTTAAGTTCCATTTATAATAGGAGAAATGCAAATGAAAAAATAATGAGAAACAATTTTTACCTATTATGTTGGCAAGTAATCAAAACAAATGAATAAAGGTTGAGAATATACATGTTGCTAATGGGAGAAGAGTTAAATAGTACAATCTGTGGAAGATAATTAGGCCACATTTATCAGAATCACAAAGGCACTTATCCGTTGACCATTAGGCCACATCTATCAGAATTATGAAGAAACATACTCTCTTCGCTCATGTTTGTTTAAAGACATTCATTTAAAGATACTCCTTGAACAGTGTTTGCAATAGACAAAAGTGGAAACAATTTAGACATCTATCAACAAGGAACTGTTTAAATAATTTATGGTACCTCCACGCAGTGAAATTCTTCACAGTTATTAAAATGAACAAGGCTGCTCTATATATTCTGATCTGGAAATGTCTCCAAGATGTGCTGTTAAATGAAAAAAAGATGCAGAATAGTGTGGAGAGGGTGTGACCATTTGTGTGTGCCTGTAGAGGCAAGGATATTTCTGGAACAACACATAAAAAATTGGCAATAGTGCCTGCCCTCTAGGGTGCAGAACTGCATGGCTAGGGGCAGGCATGGGAAAAAGATTTATTTTTCATTGTCACCCTTTTGAATTGTGTACTGTTTATCTATACCATGAATATTCCATGTTTCCTTTTCTGCTTCTATATGCATATAAGAGCTGTAGAGAGCAAAGCCTTGAAATTGGCCACCTCCTCTACAGAGGGAGTGTAAACTTAGGATTGGATTTACTTTAATTTTGTTTGAATTTTTCTTTGCATATGTGTTATCTATTCAATAATATAACCAAGTCTATTTCCCATTGTTCCTCTAGACTGGCTCTTGCTGCTACTTCTTTTCAGCCCTTATCTCCCCTCCATCTGGGCACCCTCTGCCACTCTGGTAGGGTCCAGTGGGAAGAGCACAAACTTCAGAATCAGATGGGCTGGTCTTTCTATGAGTCTGAGCTTTCATCCTCACCTGTACAATGGAGACAACGGCAATATTTGTGCTACAGGGTGTAGTGAGGATTAAATGAGAGATTACATGAAGTAAGTGCCTAGTAAATAGCTATTGTTACCTTGCTTTTCTGAAACATAGTTATGACACCTAGAAGGGCAGGGGCACTGAACCCTTTCAAATCTTGTGCTCCCTCCCTTTAGCAGCTACCCCTAAAAGTGTTAAGGAAAACAAATGGCAAATGATAACTTCTCATGTGTATTGAGAGCAGCAAGGGCATTGTTGCTGTCTGCACCTGGGGAGGAAGCTGAAGGAGAGTGTCCCAAAGGCCCATGTGCCCAGCATCAGGGTCCCAAACTCCAGCTTGGGAGGAAGTATCATCAATGTAACAGATGGGGGTGGCTGCTCTGGTAGGACCAGCACAGCAGGAAGTGGGCCCAGAAATGTGCCAGGAGATGATGGGAAGAGGAGGGGAATATTTGTCCCACCCAGCATGGAGAGGGAGGGAGAATTGAATGCAAAACTTGCCTCACCTCAGGAACAGCATGGAGGTTTCAGTACGTGAGTCAAATATAGACCCATTTTCATAAAAGCACCAGCCCCTGCTTCTATAAATACCTCAGCCAGTTTTCCCGGGTTCTCATGTGACTTTAATGCCTACCTCAGCTGTGGGGATCTGTTGCCATGGTGACCAGCCCCGTGACCAGCCTCTCTTCATTCATGGCAGGTTGCATCGCCCTGGATTGAGGGTTGGAGGGAGGGCCAAGGAGAAAGAGAACAGGGATGAGCAATGAATAAGGATAAAGTTTCCAGGCCTAGGAGAGACTGCAGAGCTCCAGTTTTATTGCAAAGATGCTCTGACAGAGTTACTGATCTCCGCAGGCTGCTGTCACGGGAGGAACATTTTTATTCAAGAGGCAGTAAACGTCCTTACCTTTGAGTCAGAGAATGAAAAGTTCAGAGCTGGAAACACCTCAACAATTCTCCAGGCCACTCCCCTTGTTAGTACAGATAAAGAGCAAGCCCTAAAAAGGTGAAATGACTTGCCCAACGCCGCACAGGAAGTCAGTTGCAAAACTGGGGCAAGAATCAGGTTGCCAATCGTTGACTGATTCCTCCCCATCCACACAGGGCTAGCTCTGTGTTGGGCCACAGAGATGTGACTGCTGAGATTCGAGACTCCTTTGCTTCTACATTTTGGCACCTGGCTGGAGTCACAGATCCCCTCAAGAGGGAAAAACTGAGCGCAGGGTCAGCCCTGGCTTCTTGGTGAACAAATGTGGGAGAGAGTAGCTAAAAAATTGTGAGAGGCCCTGCAGGGTAGAGCAAAGCCAGATGTCATCCTTAGTCTCTATGGAGATCTCTTTTTGATCAGAATGTCCTAGATCTGCCTCCATCCTACTGAATCCTTTCAATGCCACCAAGTCCTGTTCCTTTGGTGCTTGGTGCTAGGGGTGAGATGAAAAGGCAGGGAATGAACATGTCCTGCCTGTGCTGAGGCACCAGGCTAGGTACATGTGGAGACAAAAATGAGAAAGACTCTTGTTAACCCTAGGCTCCAGGGCAGTTCTTGGGTTTAGAAGCAAGGCGGGCCATACGAGTCAGAGAAGGCTTCTAGGATGAGGTAGGGAAGAGGACATGCCTTGCAGGTGGTGGGGCGGCACCTGGATGACTGAGGGAGGGAAAGTGGGTCTGACAGAATTGGCTGAGTCTTTGAATAGGACGACTGCAGGCCACGTAGCTGATTCACATGGGCTCAAGCAGCAACATAAGGAGGGTCCAAGGGGAGATGAATTGAGAGACCACAAAGAAACATTTGCACTGAAATATTCCTGAAAGAGACTGAAAACACATGTAGACATTATCATGGGGCTGGAAGACAATCGGCAGCAACTGTGAGCTCTGTCACCACCTGGTCTTGGACAAATGTTCAGCAGACTCCACAGAGATTAAAATCCCCAGTGCTGGAGGCCGGCAGTAGCCACAGAAGCCTGGGCTAAACCTCTGTCTTTCTTCACTGATGTCATCTTGGTAGAGCTCAGGGGTAAGGATATGAAGTAGAGTTCCCCACCAAACCTCTGTCAGCCAGGGGACTGACCATAGTAGCTTCCAGCCCAGTTTGGAGGGGTACAGGCTGTCACTCAGAGAAGTGGAGCTTGCCTCTCATTGGCTGCATGTCACACTGTACATACATTTATTTTAGCAGGACCACAGCTGCTGCCCCACCTATGTCCATGGCTTGGAACACAGTACAGAACGTAAGTGCACATTCATTCAGGATGGCCTGGGAGGGGTTGGTATTTAACATGGAGGTGCAGCAAGTGCATGGCTTTGGAGGCAGACCTGAAATGGAGTACTGGCTATGTCACTTACTCAATGGCCTTGCAAAACTTATTTAGTCTCTCCGAGTCTCAATTTCTTCTCTTTTAGAAACAGATAGTGTCATCTACCCTAATGAGCAGTTGTGACTTAAGACATAGTGGGTACAAAGTGGCATTTGGAAGGAGACTTAAAAGACAATGGCTTCTTCTTCAGGGGGTGAAAGAAGGAGGCACACCTCCTTGGGATCCCAGCTTCCACTTTTCCTTACCCCAAAGACTCTCCTGAATCCATCACCAAGCATCTCCCTGCATCTCTCCCCTTCTGCCTAGAAAGTCCCTCCACTTGGTTCCTCGCCTCCAAAGCCTTGAGTCACCTTAAAAGCCCTATTGAAATGTTGCTCCTCCCTATGCAGCCTGATTACCTCCAACTTCCTATGATGTTCCTCAGGTCAACTTTGCCAGCACTCTCTAGTGACCGTAGTATCACTCTTCAGCACACAGCACATCTTGCCTTTAATACCAGTGACAATAAGACTATCATAAGAACACCATTTACTGAACTAAGTGCCTTACATAGAAGGGATCAGAGAGGGTTCGTGACTTGACTATGGTCACTCAGCTGAAAGATGGCAAAGGTGGGAGATAAGTTGGAGCCCACTTCTTTCCACAACCTGTGGCACACTGCGCATCACTACGTTGTAACCTCATTCTATGCTCTTACTTCCCCATCTTGACAGCTTCCTACTGCGCTGTATCAGTGTGCATGTGGACCCTGGAATCAACTAGGAATGGGTTTAAAGCTTGCCTCAGCCCCTGATGTGTTGGGTGACCTAGTGTAAGTCATTACCTCTTTGAATCTCAGTTCCACAACTAGAGTTGTTGAGGGGTTGTCTAAATGATATGATGTGTAGTGGTGGGCTTGCTTAAACAACATTCCTACTCCTATTTCCTGTCTCTCCAAGTGGCTGGGTGGACGGTAACAGCTCCAGGCAGTACTTGGCCATGCACAGCACCAGGCTGAGGGCTCCTTATGTATTCTTTCATTCTGTTCCTTACAACAACACTGCAGAGGACAAAGTGCTAGAATCTACACTAAAGCTTAGAGAGGTTAGGAAATTTGTTGAGGGCCCATGAACGTAGCTTAGCTGCAAAGCACTTGCCTAGTGTGTGTGAGGCCCAGGGTTCAATTCCCAGCACTGCAAAAACAAAACAAAACAAAGCAAAGCAAAACAAAACAAAATTTGTCCTGTGTCACATATTCAAGCCGTGGAGCTAGGATTTGACCCCAGATCCATCTGATCCCAAATTGCAGGCTCTACTAAACATTGACTCCTCAGAGGCTTCTACAAAGTAGGTGATGGGAAATTCCTCATCTATTTCTCCTGTTTGAGTAGGATCACAGATTCCATCTATATATGGAGAAGGAAAATCCAAGAATGTGTTAGTCATTTTTCCATCACTATAACAAAACACCTGAGATAATCAATTTACAGAGAGAAAAGGTTTAGTTCAGCTCACAGTTTTGGAAATTTCAGTCTATGATTGATTGAGCTTGTGGCAAGGCAGCATGTTGTGATGGGAGCATGTGGTGGAGCAAAACCACTCACCTCATGGTCAGGGAGTAGAAGAAAGAAGGGAGTATATCCCTTCAAGGACACATCCCTAACGACCTAAATATTGTACCTCCCTTTGGTCCTCACCTCTTAAAGATTCTACTTCCCTACAGTGTTCCCTGGGAACTAAACCTATAATCTATGGACTTTTGCAGGATACTCAAGATCAGACCTTAACAGAGGGTGTTAAGTGACTTGCCCAGCGTCACAAATCGGCTAGTGGCAGACAGTCCTAAAAGTCAGAGCTCCCAAATCCAGTGATCCACTTTCTCCCTGGCTCCCTAATGCCTGTGGCTGAGATTCCTGATATGGAAACTCTGGGACTGTGGGATCTGGGCCAGGAAGTTGGCCACAGGCCTCAATCTGGTCCCAGGAACCCTTCGACCATGGAGGAATTTGCTTTGAAGACAAAGGATGACTCCTGGCAAGGAGAGTTGTTCCTATTTCTGCTCCAGACAAATGGGAAGCTGCCACAGATTCCATGATAAATCTTTTTGCTAAAGATGATGCATCACTTTGGGCTTGTTTTAGGCACAGAATATTTGGACATTATACAAGTCAATTACTGAGACCGAATTCTCAGCACTGAGCGGAGATATTTTCATTGAGTGGCTGTAGCGGAGCCAGGGCCTCTCAGGGATCCAGCTGGGAAACTGCTCTGCTTTGTGTTTGATGCTGGGGGTGATGCAGAATTATGAGATTCGCTCTATGTACCCCCTGGGAAATGTGCCTACCACTCATGCTCATCATGATGGCCTCTGCTCTATGTTTGCCCCTGAGGTCACCAGAAGGCAGCTGGGCCAACTAGGAATATTCTGCCTATTTCAGAGTCCCCAGCCTATCATGTCCTCACTCTCAGTTGCCCTGAGTTGAAGAAATAAACTTCCTTTCCAGAGCAAACCCCAAGCACAGTCCTCCAAAAAGGGCCTTCCTACCTCAGTCCCATGTCTCAGAAACTCTTCCCTTACTCCCCAGTGGTGTCCATACCTGAGCCCCACTTTCAGATTCTTACTCCTGCTCCTTCCAAATCTCTTGGGCATTACAGCCTGCTGAGCCAGGCCCGGGGACAGCTCCAGCCAGCAGCTCTGACCTCCCCTCCACCTCCCAAACCCTAAATGAGCACATGGCAGGTCTTCCAAACACCAGGCATTTGGAACACAATGGCTGTGGCCCCTAGAGGGTCCTCCTCCAGCCTGAGTGTGGCATTCCACATTTCAGAATCAAGGCTTAAGGTCTTGGTAAGAACTCTATAGGCTTTACTTACCAGCTTTGTGGTTTGGGGCAGTCCTTAACCTCTCTACACCCCAATTTCTTCATCTAAAAATATGGCAAATGGTCTGCCTAGCTCCAAGATGCTAGGCTTCAGTCTCTGGAATTCCAAAAAGACATTTGGAGGTGGCTGGAACATAAGATGAGGAGGCTGGGGTTGGCAAGACATAGGGAGGCGAGAGATTAAATGATGAGAGCAGAGGTTTGAATCACTTAGAGTTTGAATGTCATGCTAAACATCTTAGATTTTATTTTAAAAGCAATGGGGAAATTCTTTGAGCATTGATTAAGCAAATAAGAATGCCAGATGTCCAGTTAAAATGAAATTGGAACTGGTCATTCTGTATTTTATCTGGCAGTCTTGCATGGAAATGATGGAGAAGGTCCTCTGGGCACTAAGGGAAGAAATGTAGCGGAAGGAACAAAACTAGAAGTAGGGACAAAACTAGAAGGGATACTATTTAGGAGGTTACTATTTTATTCTAGGTAATAATTAGAAAAGCTAATGTTTGTTGAACACTTGTTTTTGCACTGTTCTAAGTAATTTACATGTCTATGTTTATTTAATTTTCATAACAAGCCTATGAAATATTGTATCTGGTATTAGCCTCGCCTTCCAAGTGAAAAGACTAAAGCACGGAGAACTTTAATAACTTGCCTCTTAGTGGCACAGTAGAGATTAGTCCAACGCCCTCTGCTTAACCATACATTGTCCTGCTGCCACCCCTGGGGGCCACAAGAACCTGAACCTGTAGGAACTGAGTGGCAGAAGCTATCTTAAAGTTCCAGCCCACGGTTAGGGGCTGGATACCAAGATAGGTGAGAAGGGAGCTCAGGAAGCCTGCTGTGTCTTTTGCAGTGACACATTTTTGGATCACTAGGTACATTCAGAGCAGGAAGGGAGCAGGAAAGAAAAAAAAGATGCCCTTCATCATCCCCTGAACGTCAATACATTATGTCTGCTCTCTTATCTCACCCCTCCACTGCCTGCTGGGGTGGGTATTACACTTACTCCAATGAGTGGGAGACTTTTTTAAGCCAAGAAATGAGCTGGAGGGGTGAAGAGAAGTTGGGTACCAGTTAGGTGGCAACTGCACCATGGACTGAGGGCAGTGTCCATGGCAGTGAAGCACGCAGGGGGACGGCCATCCTGCAGTATTTAGGATGTGCCAGCAACAGGGTATGGCGGCTGATAGGACTGGGGTGAGGGAGGACTGATGAATGACACAGCTGGTTTGGAATGGCTGAAGGGCAACACTGATTAGAGGGAGCACTGGTGATGAGTGCCATAGGGCTTGAGTCCCTAGTGTAGGGCCAGAGGGAAGATGTGCTTAGCTCAGGACATGCTACTCTATTCAGGTATAAAACAGTGAGGCATTTGAAGCCCAGTCACACAAAATAGGTATTAGGGTAAAAACTGGGACTGGATCCTCTTTATTATATCTGGGATCCCTGGCACAGATGGAGCCTTAATTTAAGTTCAAATAGAAGAATGAGGATGGAGACTCCTCAAAACACAGGTCGGACCCAGGCCTCGTGGTGCACGCCTATAATCCCAGTATTCGGGAGGCTGAGACTGGAGGATCATTGCAAGTTCGAGACCAACCTGGGCTACGAAGTGAGCTCAAGGCCAGCCTGAACAGGATAGCGAGACTCTGTCTCAAAAAGACAAGGGCTGGGAATTTAGCTCAGTGGCCTAAGTGCCTGCCTGGCAGGCATGAGGTCACAAGTTCTATCCCCGGTGCCGCAAAAAAAAAAAAAAAAAAAACAGGTCCAGGTCAGTATTGGAGAGTTACTGTTTGCTGCAAAGTAAGGCATGCCTTGACACTCAGTTCTGGGAGTAGATCTTGCTCCCACAAGCCTGAGTCAAAAAGCAGGGGGCAGAACTGGGCTGTCTCAGGCATTGTGAGCTAAGAATGGTCTCTGACAGTTTCACTCCATCTATAAATAGAGAACAACGTCCACAGCATCCACGCTTCTGAGGCTTGGAGGAGGTAAGCAGGAAGGCTGAGGCGCCACACCAGCACGGTTCACAACTATTATTCCAGTCTCTGTCTCTGTGGCCCCCCTGCCCTTGCCATCCCCCTCTATCTTCCTGTCTCCCCGCTTCCCTGTCCTTTTTGGGCCTTGCATTAGAGCTTGTTTCTGGAGTGTCTGTGGGGAAGCAGCTGTGAGACAAATGTGCCACCTCACATCTCCGCCAGCCTGGCTCTCTGCTCTGCCTCCCGCTTCCACCCCCATCTGTAGCCTCGATCACCTCCTGCCACTGCCTGCTCACACCTCACGTGTGCACGTGCCACACACCCCAGCTCAGCAGAACTAGCTCACCCGCACTTCTCTCCTGCTCATTCCTCTCCCCTGAGTCCTCCCTGCTTCCACACCCAGCCTCCCTCCCAGGGAGACCCTGCCTGCTACCCAGGGTGCTGCCCCCTGACACTGGGGACAATGTGAGAGGCCCAAGGGGGTAGGAAGCTTGGCTTGCTGGCTTGGAAATGTACACAGCCCATCCCTTGGGACAGAGCAGGAGTCTGACGTCAAACCGAGGCTGAAAATACTGTCTGGAAAGTCACGAGGTTCCCGTGAAAAATGAGCTGCTCTTCCCAGCCAGAGACGTGGGAGCAGGGAAGGGACATAAATCTCAGCTCTTTAGAATCTCCAGCAGGGGCAGCCTCTGTGAGCAGGCGCAGCCTCTGTGAGCCTCTAGAATTCCTGCTGAGAAATCTTGGGTCCCCAGTGCCCTTTTCAGGGACTCCCTTGGCCAGGACACCTCAAATCACCCTCCCAATTCCCAGGTACACAACTCCTGAGAGCACCCAGTGCCCTGAGGACCAACAGGCACCCAGGGACATGTGGGGTATTTTTCACAGCTTGTCCAGCACTACCCTCACCCAGCACTCACAAGCCCTGTCTAGGACTTCTCTGGCTAAGCCA
>RJWT010055413.1:0-10149 GCA_004365215.1 Cuniculus paca
AGTAATGAAAGTGTAGTTAGCTTTTTGTTCAAAATAAGAGGCACCCTCACCTGAAGCATCTGTCTACTTCAATCATGTTATTTACTGTGGTTTTCATTTTTCATGCCTGTGAAATCCTTGTGCATATGCCTGGGGACTGGCACAGGTTCAGCTGGCTTTTATTCAGGCCTATCTTTTGGTAAAAATTAGTGTAAGATGGAAACACTGTCTTTACTTATTTTGCAATCTTAATGTTACATGACAACATCAGGATCTCACTACAGATCAGTGTACACATCAAATGTGTATCTTAAAACTCTTTGAACTTATTATGAATGCTCTTTTTCCACATCTTCCTTTTACATTTCAGGATGTTATTATCCTTGTTATGTTTATATAAAATATGATAATTAGATTTCATTGTCTTCCAGAAGCAAGTAAAATAGAGCTCTGTTATAAATTGCTTTGAAATAAGTTCATCTGATAAGTAATGACTGGCAGCAGAGGAAATAAATAAGACTTACATATATGGAAAAATATTTAGTACAGTAACCTCAATAAGGAGTGGCCCAAGGTGGAAGAAGAAATGAGTGTGAGCTCTGAAGGGGGAAAATGCACATCATTTCTTCTTGAGTTTTGTGAATTATGGTTAAAAGTAAAGCAGAAATCATAACACTCTCTGATGAGATTTTAAAGATAGAGAGAAAATACTCAAAACAATTACCTTATAAATAGAGAAGGAAGACATAAAGATGACAAGATGCCCTTACTTCATTTGAACTGATGAAATTATGAACTCAGTGCGCATTAACAAGTCAGTATATATAATGGAATACCAGAAACAGCCACTAAAAACATCTATACAGGGAAGTGCAGATAAAATCACAGCAATTAAATCAAATGGAATTCTATGATGTTCAAGTAACCTACAGGAAGACAAAAAATAGTAAAATGGAAAACAAATACCAAACTAAACCAAAGGTAAAATAAATTTAGTTCATAATATATGAATATTTATATCAAATATGAATTGTCTCCATATGCCAATTAAAAGACAGACATTGCCAGACTGGAATATTGGATTTAAAAACATGACCAAAGTAATGCTTGCTAAAATAAATTCACTGCACACATAGTGCCATAGTTAAGTTGAAAGTAAAGAATGATAGAGATCTGTCATCCAACAATCATAAGAAAGCAAGAGTAACTACTCAATATCAAATAGACTTCAAAGCAAAGAAAACTACCAGAGAAAATTGAGGAGATTATATAATAATAAGAAGGATATATTTGCCTAACTACTGTACCAATCCTAAATGTGTATGCATGAATAACAGAGTTTCAAAATACGTGAAGCAAAAACTGATAGAACTTAAAAGGAAATTGAGAAAATTCACAACTATATAGTGATACCTCAACACTCCTTTGAACAATTGGTAGAACTAGGCATAAAAACAGTGAGGATATACCACAGTTTATCTTAGGCAAAAGGCCAAGAAGTGATCAAGAAAGACATGGAAAGATTCAACAGCACCAACAACCAACAGAATCTAGTTGGACTGAACACATCATGTAATAAAACTGAACACATATCCTTCTTAAGTACTTATGGATTAGGGATGTTCCTTGGCTTACAATGGGGTCCCATCCCAATACACTCAAAGGAACCCATAAACTAAAAATATCATGAGTCAAAAATACATACTCTACTGAAAATTCTAGCTTTGCAACATAGTTCACTGTGGAATATTGGTTGCTAACCCTCAGGATCATGCAAGCGATGGCTGATTACCACTGGCCAACTTCACAAAAGAGTATTGTATCACAGAGAACTAACTTGGGAAAATACCAAAATTCAGAATGCAAAATATGATTTCTGGGGAATGTGTATAGCTTTTGCAACATGGTAAAATAAAAATACTGTAAGTCAAATCATCATAAAGCTATACAGTCAGTCCTCTGTATCTGTGGGTTTGTGCCCTAGGATTTGAACAACTGCCAATTGAAAATACTGTTATTCAGAAAAAAAGTGTCTGTACTGAGCATGTATAGATGTTTTTCTTGTCATTATTCTTTAAGCAATGCAGTGTAACAAATATTTATGTAGCATTTACATTTTATTATATATTATAAATAATCTAGGGATTAGTCAAAGTACATGAGAGGATATACTTATAAGCAAGAATTGTGCCATTTTTGTCTTAGGACTTGATATCCATGAATTTGAGTATCCCTAAAGCATTCCTACCCCTATAGGCTGGGTAACAGACAGCCTATGCAAACTGAGAGACAACTCTGTATAGCAAGGTAGAACTGCAAGATAAATACCAACATCTTGAGCTATAAAATAATATCAACAAAACGAGAAGAATTAAGAGTGCTTTCTCTCATCCTACTGGACTAAAAGTAAAAGTTTATTATAGAAAGATAACAAGAAAATCTCCAAGTCCTTTGAAACTAAATGCCACACTTCCTAATAACTCATGAGCCAAATGAGAAATCTCAAAGGAAGTAAAAAATTTGCATTTATCCGAATGACAAAATGGATTCAAAATTTGTGAGTGCAGCTGAAGCTGTGCTGGGCAGAAAATTCAGGAAACTAAATTTGCATATTAGAAAAGACTAAGTCTAGATAATCAACTAAGTTACTATCTCAAGAATCTAGAAAAAGAGGAACAAAATAAACCCCAGTAAGGCAGAGAAACAAAATCTTAAAGATGTGAACAGATAAAATTAAAAAGCAGGAAAACAACAGAAAAAAACCAATAAAGCAAGTTTGTCTTATAACACTTTAATAAAATTGACAACTCTAATAATATTGGCAAAACAAAGACATAAATTATCAGACATGAAACAAGGGAAATCACTACAGACTGAAAGCATCAAAGAGGACAATAAAAGAATATTATGAACAACTCTACAGACATAATTTTGACAATATAGATAAAATAGCCCAATTCCTTACAAACTAAACAATATCATAACTTATGCAATATGAAACAGATAACTTGAATAGTCCTACAACTATTAAGGATGTTGAATTTGTACTTTAAAAACTATTCTCTTAGTTTTCTAGGCTAATATAGTTCACTAGAGATTTCTATTAAACTTTTTAAACAGAGCTATTAGGTGGGTGACGTTAGAATAAACAATGGAGAAAGAAAGTGCGGGACCATCCTTCCCTCAACAAGTATACCAATTTAGCACCAATTCCTGGGAAAATTCCTTTTGAGAGAAACTAACTGACAGGCCTCTATAACCCAGACATACATGAAACCAAACTCATAAAACTGAGGAGAGGTTTGAGCACCTTCTCACCAGTATGCACATCCCTGGCCTGGTATCACACAATTGTTAAAAGACCCACCAGTTCCCAGCTTCTCTGAGGAGAGAGAAAGAGTTGATCTGCATGTCCAGTGCTCCGGCTTCATTGTGGACTGTCCAAATGACTGGCTTCTGACATGCCAGTATTGAATCACTGGACAATCCAGCAAAGTCTAGCTGACCCAGAACAGAGACTGCAGTGTGGGCTAATAATCACCACATCCTCCTCCCCACAGGTTAGCACAGATCAAGCAGACGAAATCCACATGTGTGTACCAATCATACACTAGCTTCCAGTTTCACTCTAAAAAGAGAAACGGTTGATCTGTGTGCATAGCATCCAATTTTTCCAGGGGCTGCTCAAAAAATCAGTTTGTATCAGAATTTTTCCTATACATACACTGGTGAGACCTGCCATATCTTAGACACATGAGAGTTACAAAGAGCAAAGAAAGCAAGTTGGATCAACACAAAGATGTGAGAGGTCTGCAGAATCTGAGCAGGCTTTTAAGGTGGGGTCTTCTATGCAAGGCCACTCTCTGAAGACTAAGAGAGGAGACTGTTTTGTCTAAAGCACAGTGACCAATCCAGAGAATCAAAGAAGATGCAGAAAATAAAAAGTCAAATACATCAACTATATTCCAAATACCTAGTAGGTAACTCAAAATAACCATAATAAAAATACTTAACATGGTGAGGGAAATGAGGTAGTGCATGAGTAAAATGAAAATTTTAATAAAAGAACAGAAAATATAAAAAAGATACCAAACAAAAATTATGAAGCTAAAGAATACAATAACTGAATGAAAGAGTTCACAAAGGGGGTGGACCCATGGTATGCATACCATAGTGACTGTTTGTACCACCAAAACTCTAAAAGCCTTGCTATCACTGTTTGAAGTCAAACAAAGAAAAGATCTGTGAAGTCAATGATACATCACTGGAAAGTACTCATTTGGAGGTACAAAAAGGAAAAAGAATGAAGAAATGAATAAAGATGAAAAGACTGATGGAACACCATCAATAACCCAACACATTCATTACAGAGTAAGAGAAGAAGGAAAGAAAAAGTATCAGAAAGCATATATGAAAACTAATTAATGGAAATTTCCCATATCTCCTGAAATGAAAGATATTCAGATCTAAAAAGCCTAAAGGAACTTAAATGCATAGTTGGTTTTCTGTCACTAATAAATGAGAAAATATGAAAATGAGAAAATTCTGTCACAAAAATAAATGAGAAAAATCAACTGTGAAGGAAGAAAAGCTTCTTTTTGTTAGAGAGTTGGAGCTAGGATTGGTTCCTCTGTTTTGGGGCCTGGGACAAAGCAGAATGTTGTAATGGGGAGCATATGGAGGAACTGTTCACCCCATAGCAGTTGGACAGCAGAAAGAGATATAGGCCAAGCTTCCTGAACCCCCTTCAAAGAATTCCCAGGGACCTAATCTCCTGTCTACAGGTCCCAGGTGCTAAAGATTCCAATACTTCCCCCGCAGTGCCATGGGCTGCTGACCAATCCTTTACTATATGGACCTTTAGGGAACATTTAAAATCCAAACCATAAAAATAATTATGATGAACCTGAAGATACTCATTGTAGAACTCATTATAATGAACTTGTCGAAAGAACTTTGAAAGCAGAAAGAAAAAGATGACTTGTCACGAACAAGGGGAGCTCCAGATGACCATGAGCATATGTCTGAGCAGAAACCTTGAAGGCCAGAAGTGAGTGGGGTGATAGACTTAATGTGCTGAAAGTTAAACAGCAGCAACCACTATGGCTGAAAAAACTATCCTTCGAAAATGAAGAGGCAGTAAGGCCTTCTCCACACAAACACAAGCTAAGGGAGTTCATCCCGGTTGGACATGCCTGTAAAGAAATACTAAAGGAAACTCTTCAACTTGAAATGAAAGGGTGTAAATGGCAACATTGTTTTATATTATAATAGTGTACTATGGCATAAAACTCATTGGT
Source organism: Cuniculus paca (assembly GCA_004365215.1). Classification (NCBI taxonomy): domain Eukaryota; kingdom Metazoa; phylum Chordata; class Mammalia; order Rodentia; family Cuniculidae; genus Cuniculus; species Cuniculus paca. The sequence goes on from RJWT010055413.1 coordinate 5,280, forward strand.
AAAGGTAACTATGTAGACAAATACAGCATAGTATACTACTGTAATTATGGTAAGACATTTTTAATTCTAGTATAAAACTTAAAGATAAAACTATTTTTAAAATTCGATAACTGAAGAACATGTTGATAGATCTACAACACAAAGAGATGGTGATTATGACAACAATAACATAAACTGTAGAATAAGGGGGAAATAAAAGTGTTAAATTTTTGTATGAATTTAAATTTGTTATTTCCAGCTTAAAATGGACTACTATAAAGATATTTTATGGAACCCATATTGTAACCACAAAAAAGTATCTATAGAAATTACACAAAAGAGAGTTTGCACTATGTGCCAGCTGGGAGACAGTGAGTACACACTCTGTACCCCTCCACTACATCCCTGAGGGTGGGCCAGCTGGAGGACAGTGAGTTTGTGATCCAGGCCTCTTTCATTGCATCCCAGCTGGAAGAAAGGGAGTTCACACTCTGAGACCTCCATTACATCCTGGATGGTGGGGCCAGTGGGAAGAATGTAAGACCAACAGGAACCACAAGACCCAGGACAACAGCCTGGTGCACAAACACACACACACCTTAGGAAGGCAAAGTAATCAGTGAGAACCATTTTACCCAATAGCAAAGGAATACACATTCTTTTTAAGTGCACAGAGGAAATCTTTAGGATACTCATATGTTAGATCATAAAACAGGTTGTAACAAATTTAAGATGATTGAAACCATACCAACTATCCATTTTTTAACCATAGTGGAGTGAAAGTAAAAATAAAGAGAAAGAAAACTAACAATTTCAAAAGTATGTGAGGTTAACACACTCTTGAACAATCAATGGGTAAAAAAAGAAATCAAAAGGGAAATTAGACAATATCTTGAGACAAATAAAAACAAAACTACAGCATATCAATACTTAAGGTATGCTGCAAAAGCAATATTAACAGAGCAGTTTAAGGTGATAAATGCCTCCATCTAATAAAAACTGAAGTCAAGAAACTAAAATAGTGATGGACAAATTAAACCCAAAATTACTAAAAGGAAGAAAAAAATGATACAGATCAAAGAAGAAATAAATAGAGACTAGAAAAACAATAGAAAAAAATCAACAAAGTTAAGTAGATTTTCTGAAAAGGTAAACAAAATTGGGGGACTTTTACTACTCTTATTAAGAAAAAAGAAAAATGACTCAAATAAGTAAAATCATATATGATAGTGAAGACATTACTTTGATGACACATAAATTAGTAGGATACTAAGAGACCACTATGAACAATTTTACATCAACAATAGTAGCCTAAAAGTATGTGTAAAGGATCATGTACCATAATCAAGTGGGATTTCGCACTGAGGCTCAAGAATGAATCAACATATGAAAATTAATTCATGGAACCTATTGCATTTACATGATAAAATATTAAAGTCTAATTTTCTCAATAGATGAAATAGCTCTTGACAAAAATACAATGTACTTTTGAGATAAATATTCTCAACAAACTATGAATATAAGGCAAGTACAAGGTAATAAAAAGCATGTGTGAAGAGTCCACAGCTCACATCAGATCTGATGAACAAAATCAAGGATATTCATTGTCACCAACTCTAGTCAAGGCAGTACTTTGCAGAACAATTTGGAAAGCAAAACACATAAAATATATCCAAGCTACGGAAGAAAAAAGTAAAATTATCCTGTTTGCATATAGCATGATCTTATACAGAAATAAACTTTAAAACTCTTTTAAAAAACCTGTAACAGCCAGATGTTTTGGCCTATCTACATGTGTAGTCCCACAGGAGGCTGAGACAAGTATATCCTTTTCAACAAGTTTGAAACCAGTCTGGGCAAGTCCTCATCTCAAAAAATAAATACTATTAAAACAAGTAAATTCATAAAGTTGTAAGACAGATATTCAACATCAACAAATTCAACAAAAATCACATTTCTATGCATTAACAATGAGACTTATGAAAAGGCAAATAGAGAAAAATCAAATTTTCAATAGTAATAAAGAATAAAATATCTCAACATAAATTTAACCATGGAGATCAAAGTCCATTGCACTTAAAAAAAAGAAAAAGAAAAACTACAAATCACTGATGAAATAAATTAAAGAGATACAAACAAATGCAATGACATGGCTCTTCATTGATTTATGGACTTAATGTCATTAAAATGTCAATATTACCCAAATAAATGTAACAGTGTAGTATAATCATTGTCAAAATTCAATATCACTTTTTATACAAGTAAAAAAAAAGTGTAAAATTTATGTGGATCCCCAAAAGACCACAATAGCCAAAGTAATTTTGAGCAAGAACAAAGCTGAAGATATCACACATAATAATTTCAAAATATATTGCAACACTACAGTAATTAAAACAGTAGGGTCATAGAAATAAGTTCAGATGATCCTCAAAATCTAAAACTAAAAGTCCATCTATAACACTCCTAGGTATATACCCAAAGGAATTAGAGTCACCATAATATGTAGATACTTGTGTATCAATATTTATTGGAGAACAATTCATCATAGCCAAGATATAGAATCAGCCTAGGTTCCTATTGATGAATGAATGGATAAAGAAACTATAATATATAAGCACAATGAAGTACCATTCACTCATAAAGAATGAAGTCTTGGCATTTGCAGGAAAGTGGATGAAACTGTATACTATTAGTGAAGATATTGACACTAATATTAGAAAGATAACATGCTATGTTTTAAATACTATTTGTCCCCCAAGTTCCATGTGCTAGAATTTTAGCAGCCAATGTAACAGTATTGAAAGATGATGAAACTTTTTGTTTTTCTGAATCTTGGGATTTCTTCTTGCTTGCTAGGCAAATGCTCTACCACTGAGCTACACTTGCAGCTCCAAATGGTTGGACTTTTAAGAAGTAGGAGCTACTAGGAGGTAATTGAGTCAGGACTACTCTCATGAAGAGATTAATGCTGCTCCATGGACTGGATTAGGCCTCTTTAGAATGAATTAGTTCCCACAATATAGATTGTTATCAAATAATGAGCCTAGTTCTCCTGAGACTTATTTCCTCTCTCACAATACCATGACCTCTCTCACACTAGATTCCACTATGTAATACTATTCACCACAAGGCTCTCACCAGAACCTGATATCCTGCAAAATAAGAACTTATGTTATATATAACATATGCTATATATAATATATATATCATATATCGTATATATGACTATTTGCTGCAGCTTTGTTCAAAATAGCTAAAAACTGGAAACAACTCTGAAAACCTTCAATGGGTATATGTCTAAACCACCTGTATGCATGATACCATAAAACACTACTCCACAATTAACAAGGGACAATCTGTTAATATAAACGACTTGATGTCCTCTCTAGAGAACTATACTGAATGGGGGGAGGCAATTTCAAAAGATTATTTACTTTATAGTTCTATTTATATAACATTCTTCAAATCATGAAATTACTCTAATAGAGAACAGGTTAGTGATCATCAAGGTTAAGGAGGAGAGGAAGAGCAGAAAAAACACTGGGTTTGGCTGTAAGATAGCAGCATGAAGAACATTCATGGTGATGGTGGTGAGAATATCCTATACTTTACCTATAACAGTGATATTGAAATATTGATGTCCTGGTTGTGAAATTATGCTGCAGTGTTGCAAGACGGTACCATTGAAGGAATGAATGAAGAATACACAGGAATTCTACTGTTGTTCACAACTGTGTGAATTTAAGTAGCTCAAAATAAAAAGTGTGGCTTTCAAAAGTATCCCAGCAAAGTGGATAGCATTTCTTATTTGGAAAGAACATAAAAATTATCAACAAATAAAACTATGCTGCTTCTTTCCAAAACATCAGCTGAACAATATAAAATGAAAAGTAAACTGAAAACACTGAAGAAACAGCATACACAAGCAAAACGTAATCTCAAAAGTTGTATTTTAACACACATATAATAAATTTTTATTTTATTTATTTATTTATTTATTTATTTTTAGGGTTACATGATAATTTATTGAGCGCCTCCCTCCCTCCCTGCCCTCGTGGTCTCCAGGTCACTTTTTCCGCCTGTACAGCTTGTTTGCCAGCGCCAGGAAGATGGCTGGGGGGAGTGGCGCAGCGTGCTGCTGGATGAGGCTCATGAGGTGGTTGTAGCGATCTTCCTCATACCGCAGGAACTCACCCGGCAGATCCAGCTCCTCATACAGCGCTTTCACCCTGGCCACCTTCTCCGTGTCCTTCTGCCTGTAATTCTCCTGCAAGATCTGTCACTGCTCCGGAGTGGCCCTCTGCAGACACTAAACCATCAGCCAGCTGCCTTTGTTGTCCTGAATGTCCTTGCCAATCTTTCCTGTCACACTGGGGTCCCCAAACCGGTCAAGGAAATCATCTTGGATCTGGAAGAACTCGCCCATCTCCATCAGGATCCTCCTGGTGTGGTTGTGCTCCTTCTCTCCGTCAATGCCAGCCATGTACATGGCAGCAGCAACGGGCAAGTAGAAAGAGTAGAAGGCTGTCTTGTACTTGACGATAGATTTGTACCTCTTTTCAGTGTATTTGCTGAGAGCCACATGGTCCTGGGGGGCTGTGATGACAACTAGAGTCTGCCCGACCTCTGTCTGATAGGTAGTCTGCAGGAAGAGCTCAAGCAGGTTCAGGTAGTAGGGCTGCTCCCGGCAGTGCAACTTCAGCAGGTGGTAGATACAGGCGTCCAGGAGAGCATTATTGACAGTGTCCAAACCTATGCCTGGCTTCCGATACCAGCAGACCTCTCCCCGCCGGGTAAGGGACGAACCCATGATATCATCTGTCACCAGGAAGAAAGCTTGCAGCAGTTCCACACACCAGCCCACGGTCAGTGCCCGCTGCAGACTGTCTGC
>RJWT010055414.1:0-10166 GCA_004365215.1 Cuniculus paca
TGATGAGGCGGAAAATCAAAGTGTATGAACACATAGAGTCCACTGCCTACTTTGTCATCCAAGAATGGTTAAAGGCTGCTTTTTCCCTACATTGGCAAAGTCAGAGACCCGTAACACCCACAAAGTCCCAAATATTTATCTGACCCTCTACAGAAAATATCTGCTGGCCCCTACGTGAGATTATTTCACCTCTCTAAGCTTCAGTTTTCTCATCAGTGAAATGGACCAAATAACTTAACATTGAAGAATTGAAATTGTGAAAATGAAATGAGATAAAGTCATATAGCATTTGCTAGATATTGGTATCTTTAAATTATTGTTTTCATCTTGCATTTGTGCATCTATACCCCTCTTTGGCAAATGAGAGAGGGGCGTAACTTGTTCCCCTCCTGTCCTTTCACACTGATTCATTTTCTACCATCTAAAGGAGAAAAACTATGAGGAAAAGATAAGATAGTGGTTTTTAAAAAAACATGAAAAAATAAACTTACTCTAAAGAAAAATTTGATTCTATTGGGCATCTCAGTTTACTTATATCTTTCAACTAGCAATGTGTATCATTTTACTTTCAGTGTAAATTTAACCAAGTGATATCTAGTGTTATACAAAGAGCAATGACTTCTTGTCTTCTTTGCAGAGAAATGCTTTCTCCTAGAGAAAGTATTATTTATATGCTTTCAAATTCCCATACACCGAATGTTGGTCTTCTTGGAAAATTTTAATGAAAATCTCAAATTAAAAAAAATGTGATGGAGCTGCACGATATTATCTGTGAACTTTTCCTGAATAAAAGAGAGCAACTTTCCACATTTGTTAAGGAGGAGAGACACTGCTTCTCCCAATAAGTTTTTTCAACTACTTCCATATTAAAACACTTTAAAATTTTCATGTAGTGTTTTCCTTATCACCTCCTTAGCAGTCTTACAATTTGCCTTGCAAAGAAGTCACAATCCTCAGAATGGATTATGAAAAGTATTCATATCCCAAGCAAAACTAAATATCCTAAAGCATTTAAATATTTTTAATCAGAACTATTACAAGTTTTAAAACAGATTCAATGGCTTCAGCACAAGAAGATTGAAGAAGTCTCGGACCTAGTGAAACTTGTATTCTCTCCCTTCAGCTCACCCAGCAAAGGTCAGAGAACAGAAAGCTTTGTATTTTTTCAACTATTACCTTGTTTCAGCTGGGTTGTTATGATTCCAGCCACGTGAATGTACTGCCTTTTTTGTTTATAACTGAAAGACAGGGTATGAGAACGCTGAAGAAATGGGACACCCTTGTGGTTCTGGATATTCACTCTGTCTGACCTGCTATTTTTTTTTTTAGACCTGCTATTCTTAAATCATATAATTCAGCTCAAATTGGGCAATGTTGTTCTGTGGGTGAAAATCCAGGAAGACTAGGAGGTTTATGTTAATAAATCAGAAAACATGGAGAGGAGAAAAGCCTGGTTTTCCTCCCAGGAACTTGTGCTTCTGATCCATTTTGTGAAAAGAATCCCAAAAAGGATCTTTTACCCCCAATACAAATATGATTGCTGTGGCCCAGGGGAACCCACTAAGAGTCAGATGGCTGAGGAAGTGACACTACTTAAAGGACTTCCAGGGTCATCTGCAGCCCACCATGTTGGATGAATCTAGATTGTGGGAGATTTTGGAACTCACTGTGGTTGTCTGTGTTTGTGTCCTAGCCATCCCCGCACACACCTCCTACCCCAACCCCATGCCAGGGTTAGTGAAGATGCCTACTCCAGTCTATGTGGTGATGAGACAGATTTAGGAATATAGAAAGTCTGGTTCTTCTTCTTGCTAATCACATGAGTTTGGGTAAATTATTTAACAACCGTTTGATTCTGTTTTCTTGTTTGAAAAAAGCAGACTTGCCCCAAACTGTTATTGGAAGATTTCAACTGGACAAAGTACTAAGCATATCATTGTGCACAAAGCAAGAGCCCAACAAATGCTTATTCCTTGTTCTTCATCATTCTAGGTCAGATCATGAGTCTTGAATGAACTAATGAAAACAACATTTCTTGACAACAGGAAATTGTATTGCCACCTAAAATTTGTTTTGTCTGTTTGTTTAAGGAGTGTGTCTCTAGGGGAAAAAATTATGGTATGTATGGTGAGATCACATGTTTTATGAATGGTCATCTCATAATCTCACCTCTATAGTCCAGGAGGCTCATGTGGTAAATCATTCGTTCCCAACCTATTTTTGAGAAGATATTTTAAATTTCTCCTAAATATGTTAAAATCAACAAAAAGGCTGAAAAAATAGCTGAAGAGAAGGGAAATCAAAATGTTTGTGATAAGGATCTTGGAAGATAGGAAGAAACCAAGAGAGTAACTAATTCAAGAAATTGATACACAAGCAGAGTGTCAGACGCTGGTGCACAATGGTGAGGCCCAAGAACATCTCCTGCCTTCCCAGGGAGACATGTCCATCAGCATCTGCACAGATATACAGCAATAGCAAGATGTGTGGGCGTGCTGGGAAGAGTAAATGCAAGGTGCTGTGGGCAACTGTAACAAGGGAATGGGTCTGGGTCGAGAGCTCAAGAAGCCTTCCCTGAGCAAATGCATGATGCCTATGCTGAAATCAGAAGGATAAGTAGGGCTTACCTGGAGACAACACCTGTCCAAATAGGAGGACTGCACTTGCTGACTCTGAGGACTGGACACTGCTTTAAGGCTCAACCTAGCATAGCATTTAAGAAATGACATGATGGCAGAGTAACTGAGAAACAAACAGTGAAATACAAGACGAGACAGGGTACGGCAGGTGGACCCAGAGAGCAGTGGGTTGGGACCTTTTGAGGTGTCCCAATAGAGTCCCAGCTGTCCCATGAGCCATTCTGTCTCTGTTTGCAAATGGAAAGGAGTGTTCCAAACTTAGCACAAGCTCTTTAGGTGATTCTGTGCAAAGGATATACCTGTATTATTCTCTCTGCTTTTGTGTACATTTGAAGTTTTTCATAATAGTACATTTTTAAATTAAAAAAGAGTACTGTCTCATCAGCTGGTCAGACTGTGAACCAGCACTGGTTAGGTCTTTCCCTGTGTCCTTCAGCCGACCTGCTGCAGGGGAAGGTGATCCCCCACCCCATCCCAGGAAGAAGAAAAGAGACAAGTTCATTCTGTTTGTTGAAGAATCAAAGAATTAGAGTACGTGGTTCAATCCCTCAAGACTCCTACATCTAGGGAATTAGGCTATAAATCCTATGAAGCATTCTCTGGAGATTTCCTGGAATTCTAGTTTACACCAAGACTGCAAACAACATGACGGGATTACAGATTTTATTTCACAGTGTTTTGGCATTTGTGACTCAAACATAAATCGCAAAGAAGCAGAATGGGGGGAGCACAAAACACTGTGCAAATCTTTTAAACATCTCAGTCTCTCTGCAGTTCTGGCTCTGCGTTTGGAATATTCTTCCTCTCTCTTTCTCCTTCTCTTTCTTCTTCTGTAAGTGCCTCCCCCACCCACACCCCCTCCATGGCATGTGTGTGTGTGTGTGTGTGTGTGTGTGTGTGCGTGTGCGTGTGCGTGTGTGTGTGTGAATGGGGATTGACCCCAGGGCCTGGATGCCTGCTAGGCAAACCTTCTCCCACTGAGCTACATTACCAGCCCTTGTTTTAAATTTTATTTTGGTACAAGTTCTCACTATATTGCTGAAACGGGGTTGAATTTATGCTTCTCCTGCCTTCGCTTCTAGAGTTGCTGGGATTACAGGTGTGAACCACCACACTGGCCCAGTGCTAATTCTTAATATATGTCGGGCACTGTGCATTGCCAAGAGGGATAGAAAGGTAAAACAAGACAGGGATTTATCCTTTCTGAAAGGCCCCCTCTAGTGAGAAACATAATAATTAAATGAGCACAAAATGAAATACAATTATAAACTAGGATAAGTGCTCTGGAAGGGAAGAATAGGGTACCTGACATTGAAGCAAGTCCTTGGAAAGAACTAATTTACATTTGAAAGCTAAAAATAACCCCTTCCTATTCTAGAAGTTTCAAAACAAAAGAACCTTTGGATTATATTTCTAAGTCTTATCTGTTATATTGGCTTCTTATTCATTATTTCCAGGAGGAAATATTTAAATTAAAATGATAGAACTTTTTCCTGCAACCCTCCTCACACAAACTGCCTTCTACTATACTCTAAATGGTTACTTTCCTATAATTCTAATAGAATTCTCTACATCTCTCCTTAAAACTGCATTTGAATACAAATTAAAAGAAGGTCATGTAGTAGGTCAAGTGACTTGTGAAGAAAAGCAGGAGTTAGTGATGTATTCTTTTAATAGGAGCTGTGGGGATCCTTGAGAGCAAATCTGGGTTTGGAGAAAAGTCAGGATTTGGAATAGAATAGTTACAACAGATCCTCTTAGACCATTTTCTGATGCTATAATAAAATACAGTAAGTCCCCAATTCACAAACGAGTTCCCTTCCAGGAGAGTGTTCATAAGTAGAATTCATTGATAAGTCTGACAAAGTGAGTCTTACACAACTTTGACATGAATTTACAATGTAAGGCATGAAAAACCAACCAGAACCACAAAAATACTGTAAATAAAGTATTATTTTTAAAGGTACCTTAAAATGCTGACACAGTACAGAAAAACTGTAAATAAACTATATTTATTTTTACAGTTACCTTAAATGAAAATGGTAGACATGTGCACTACTTCCGTGATTTGTCCACATCTGTGAATGCTTACAATGTGAGGTCCATCCCTATCTGTGAAAAGTTATAACTAGAATGTTCATAAGTTGGGGACTTACTGTACCAGAAGCTGGGTACTTTTTTGTTAATGGATACTTGTAATATATAATGACTGCATTTGTTTGGGGGAATTGTTATATATATTTATAATATATACATCAAATTTTATATGTGAAGTGGTACCTTGCTTCACAAATTTAATTCATTCTACAATTTTGGAGATGTCCACATTCATATTCTGTGAGGAAGATAGCCCCAGTCATGTTTGTCACCCAATGCAGAGTTCCTGAACAAAAGCAAAATTTTTCCAAATGCTTCTGATTTGCCAAATGAATTATTTGAGAACAGAAGCATTTGTGAACCAAGGTATCATCATATGTATATATATTATATATTATCTATAATATACATATTTAATTTGATATACATATATATATATTGATCCCTTTAGCCTCCCTTCTCTATATATCCCCCTCTCCACTTCCCAGCATAACTTTTCCTCTTTTCCAAAAAGTCTGTCTCCATTATTTCTTATCATCTCTTGTTTATTTTACTCTTTGGTTAATTTGTATTTTTGGTTTCTCATAAAGCAAATTCATGTAATTTAACATTCTGTGTCTAACTGATTTCATTTAACATTATGATGTCAAAATCCATCCATTTTCCTGCAAATGACATGATTATATTATTCTTTATGACTGAGTAATATTCATATAGATGATAGATAGATATTGCATATTCTTGATCCATTTGTCTATTGATGGATATCTAAATTATTTCCAGAGCTTAGCTGTTGTGAAATGTACTTCTCTAAACATGGGTACACATGGAGCTTTACAATATTGTCTTTAGCTGTTTCAGTAATATGCCCAGAAGGAATACAGCTTACTCCAGTCAAAATGACTACCATCGTCAACAAGCCAAAAAATAAGTGCTGGCAAGATACGGGGGAAAGGAACACCTCTTTACTATCTGTGAAAATGTAAACTAGTATGATCACTACAGAAATAAGTACACAGATTCCTCTACAGGTATTATATAAAGAAAACAAATTTAGGGCTAAGGTGTAGTTCAGAGTAAGAGCACTTACCTAGTATGTGCAGGGTCGTGAGTTAATTGGCTGTACCACCAAAAACAAAAGAAGTTTATCTGATTTGTAGGTTTGGAAATTCAAAAGCATCTGCTTGGCTCAGATGAGGGCCTCCTGGCAGATGGCATCGCAATGACAGAGGCATGCTTGAGAGTGGTGAGTGGCACACGTGGAAGAGGGATTCGGGGAGGTGCCAGTTCACTTACAAAAGTGATCCAGTCCCATGAGCTCTGGCCCACTCCCGTGAGGGCATTCATCCTTCCCTGAGGATGGAGCCCCATGACCTAATGACCTCACGCAAGACTCATCCTGTTAAAGGTTCTACCACGCCAACATCACCAGACAGGAGACCAAGTTTCAAGCACATGAACCTTTGAGGGTTATGCTAGTCAGCTTTTTGTCACTGTGGCCAAACGCCTGGGAAAAATAACGTAAAGGAGGAAAGGTTTATTTTGGTTAACAGTTTCAGAGGTTTCAATTTGTGGTCAGATGGCTCCACGAGAGAAATATCATGCTGAAAGAGCGTGGCGGAGGAAAGGTGCTCACTTTGTGGCAGCTGGGAAGCAGGGAGAGCAGAAAGAAAGCTAGAGAAAAAGGGGCCGGGGCAAGATTACCCTTTAAAGCACACCCCCCAGTGGCCTACCTTCTCCTATCGGGCCCCACCCCTTAACAGCCCTTCAGCTCATGAACTCATTTGTGGATTAATACATTGACAAGGTCAGTGCCCTCATGATTCAGTCTCTTCTTGAGGCCTCACCTCTGACATTGTTGCACCGGGGACAAAGCCCTCAGTACATAAATCTTTGGGGGAACACTTCATATGTAAGCTATAATGGGGGTCAAACCATGGCAAACCATATCATAGACCAATTAACTTTCAAATAAATTATATTCTTTTCTTATTTTGAGCTCTATTTGAGCTTTAAAAATAGTTTTTGGGGTCAAATATTGGGAGCATTAAACCTTATTTCATTAATATGACTATTTCTCAATTCCAAATTATGTTCAATGTGAGCAGAAAATGGGGGAAATGAATAGTACAGTAAAAACAAAGAAGGATAGGAAAGGCTGAGAGATAAATGGAAGAGAATAAAGGGAAAGGAGGAAAATGTGAAGAGAGACCTTTATAAGAAGCAAAAGAAAAGAGTGTAGAAATTTAAAACTTTGGTGTTCACTTGGACTGCATAATATTGATTTCTACTAACTTCCTTTGAAATGTTAATTAGCTAACTAGCTAGCATTAGATGCATAACCTTTATTCTGAAAAATCTTTATTCAGAACGAACAAGCACCTTAGACATCTTCTGACAGACTAATTTCTGGCTTACTAAGCAGTATCTTCAATAATTCAAAAGCACAAATTAGAGGGCTAGAAGTAGCCTTCTGCTAGTTTAGAGGTTTAAAAATCAAAATTCTTAGGTTACAACATTTCAAAAGATATTACATCATTTACCAGTCCTTATCTAAAGAGAAAGAATCTCTATATATATACACTTAGATAATAAGCCCAAAATGATGGAAAAAACTGTCATACCATCTTTATGATCATTGTACCCAAAGTTAAATTGATTGTCTAGGCTGCAGTAAGAAAGCAAAGACTCTCGGATTAGGTGGTCTCAATCTGATGACAGAGGTGAAGAACCAAGATGGCATGTGTTACAAATGTATGGATTTGGGTGGCTTTGCAACATGATAGTTCAATAAAGCTGCACATAAACCCTGTTCTTAGTAGTGTGGCAACCTACTGAGAGATTAATGTTCCCTTGCATTCTGAGAAAGGCGGCACAATAACAAGATCGGGGATGAAGCCATGAATCATGCTCTATCCACAACAAAGCGAAAGTTGTCACCTACAGCTTGCTTCCAGATGAGGTCTCAAGAAAGCAGTTGGACACTCAGTTCTGGCAAGGGAAAAGGCTGGTGTCAGGATGAGCATCGGCTGGTGGTACAGCTGGAGGGTCCAGGCCTGGGGCTGAGTGGGCGGCTCACTAACTGGGAAGGGAAGAGGACCCAGGTGTTCAAGCCAAGCCAACACCAACAGCTCATGGGCTGGCAGACAAAAATGAAGAGCCAAGAAAATGAAGAAGGGGAGGGAAAACAGGTGTTGTAGTAAAGTAAAGCAGAAGGGATAAAATCAAGTGGATAATGTTTCTCCAGTGAATGGCAGCTTACTATAGGATTGTTCAGCCCAGGAAAGGAGCTCGTGGGGAGAAAGGGATGCTGTACAGAGAGAGAGGCGAAAGCTGATAGAGTCCTTTCTTGAGGAAACAAGGAGGTTATCTTTGAAATAGATTAAGGACAATTTTCCTCTGAGACAAGTAGAAGACAGGAAGGAGGGAAGATAAATTATTTAAACTCTTAAAAGTGAGAATCCATTTCTTTTCTATAAAATGAGATCATTGCGCTTGGTAATCTCAGAGGTCTAATCATCTATTTAACATTTTAAGAAACAATAAAACCTTTTGAGTCCTCTGTAGTTGTACTTGTAGTTTGATCTTAAAAGTTTTCATAAGTGATATGCTATTAATTATTTTGAAAGAAAACCTAAACTGATACATTATTTATGTCCTGGGAACACTGAAAGAATTTTTATATTTTTGTATTTGAATATTATTCAATGTCACATACATACTTCTGCCTGAGATGCATAACTTGTATTTAACCATGAGTAAAGAAAACACAAACCAAACATGAAGAGCACTATTTTCCTTTTTAGAGGCACTCTACCCTCAAATAATGTTAATGTTGTAAGAGAGAAAGAAAGTCTGTGGAAGTATTCCAGGTTAAAGAAAACTAGATTGGTATAGCAACCAAAACCAATTTCTTAGCCCATACTTAATCCTGTACCAGAATGAAAAAATTTGAAAAGATCAGTTGATGAAAGTAGAATATTGAAGGTGGATTAGAAAAACTTGTGTCAATGATAATGAACGTGGTGGTAGATGCCTATAATCCCAGCACTCAGGAGGCTGAGGCAAGAGGATTGCTTTTGAATTCGAGGCCAGTGTGGGCTATATAATGAGACCCTGTCTCAAAAAGCCAAAAAAAAAAAAAAAGAAGAAGAAAGAAACTTATTGTGTCAATGTTAAATTGACTGAAATTAATAACTTTACTGTGGTTATGTAAAAGAATATTCTATTCATGGTAAGTAACCAGTGATATACTTTATGCTAAAGAACCTGCAATTCATGAGATTTCCTCTCAGAGAGAGAGAGAGAGAGAACAGAAAACAAACAGTGATAATGCAAATGAAACCAAATGATAACCTGGGAAAAGATGTATAGGTGTTCAATATTCTAATTTTAGTTGTGCAATTTTTCTGTGAGTTTGAAGTTATTTTTAAATAAAAACTTATGATGTCCTCATTATCTAAAGGAGCACTTAGAGCTCTGAGTTCTGTGCCATCACACATCAGAAGTTCCCAAGAACTACACCCAGGAGTAAGGCAGTGCCCTGCTGAGGGAGTCTGTCGTGGCACTGGAAACAACCAAGCTGATATTATTTGAACAAAAACCAAAAGATCTCAGTGTTCTTTGATAGGTGTGAGTTTGTAATTGATTATTGTAACTATAATGGATAAAGAAGGATTATTGAAGGTGGATTAGGGAAAGGAGGGTGAAGTTCTTAATTCTAAAATAGCACCATATTTCTGTTCAGACATGTGTTTGTCTTCTAACAATTAACTGCTAAATACGAGAAAAAGAAAATCACAATCAAATGAAGGAAAGAAATTCTGAGCATAGGTAAAGCAGAGAATGTATAAAAGGGTTGGGCAGGAAGGACATGAAATTTTTTTATGTATTATTTTAGTTGTAAGATATGTTGATAGAAAGCAAACCTGACAGCAAATGTTTGCTTGCTTTTCTCATGCCAGGATATAATTTTAAATTCCAGAATGTAAAACATGGGCTGAAATTTTTTTTAGGACATGCAAACAAAAGGGGCAAAAATTACAGGAGAATTTAGATGATGCTAATTTTTCTATTCTTTTACATCTTATAACATTTCATGTCATGTTGTGCTGCTGTATACTTAAAATGTTTCTACAAGTTGGGAATACTTTTTCTGAAAGCTTAGGATGACAAGTATTTCAGATTTCTGATTTTCTTTCCAATTTGGGAGTATTTCCATATGCATAAGTGAGACAGCTTGGAGGTGGGACCCAAGTCAAACATAAAATTCATTTATGCTTCATATTTGCCTTCTTCATATAGACTGAAGGTTATTTTATACAGTTTTTTAGTGCATCAGCATTTTGACTGCAACCCATCACAAATTTTCCATTTGTGGTGTCATGTGAGCACACAAAATGTTTTGAATTTTGGAGTATTTCAGATTAC
>RJWT010055415.1:0-10160 GCA_004365215.1 Cuniculus paca
ATACTTTACCTAAAGATTTTATCTTAGTCATAAGAAAAAACTTACTGAGACTGATCTAAATATATGTACATATCAGTTCATAATACAAACAGTACTTTAAAAAAATCTTAAACATTTTCCTTTTAAACTAATATTTGCTTCTTCTTCTAATTGGTAAAAACTTATCCAGAGAAGTGAATGTTGTAATACAGTTTTCTCAAAACATTAAGAAACAAAAGGTAGGACTGTAAATTTATACATGCTTAGGTATTTTTAAGTATTTTGTTCACTTAATCAGTATTCGCTAAGAACTCTTTATTCATTTCATGATACTAAAGAGAAAAATATAAGTATTGCATGATAAAGAAATAAAATGACATTTTTGACAGAAAGTATGGACCAGAAGCTTAAAACTTTACAAGCTAATGAATTAAAAGTTAAAGAGATAATGATGTCATTCTGCTGATAGAAATAGTATTCTAGGTTATTCATACTAATTTTTTCCACAAGGACAGGTCAAAATTATGAAATTTTTAAAAAATATGAATAAAAAAATTCAAGAGGAAATAAGAGGAAAATTTTGTGACATTCACGATAACCTTTCTCCTTAGAGTGGTTGGATGACTTTAGAAGACATTGCTGAGCAGTTGGCAAGCTGAGGAGAGAAAAATGACACTCGAATGGAAGCCAGTGAAACAAGAACAGTTTCTATTTGGGCACAATCAGAAAACATCTTTGACATGCATAAGGGTAAAGCAACAATAGTACAGCTCCACAAGAACCCAACCATATTTTAAGATCATCTATAAAATAGTGACAAATGATATTTTATGGAGGTCAACAAAAATATACACAGTTACGGGAATGTGCTTGACTTTTTCCCTGTAAAATCACTGTGATAAGTTAAAGAAAATGAGGTATTTATAAGATGCACATTATCCAGTAATGTATAAGTGCACCATATTAATATGATGAACAATATAATATAATAAAGCAAATTTCAGGAAATTATGGCTAACTTTGTGAAAAAGGAAGAAATAGTGTGTGTTTTTCAAAAAATTTTGTCAGTTATAAAACCATGATGGAGCCTGGCCTGGTGGCTCACGCCTGTAGTCTCAGCACTCAGGAGGCTGAGGCAGGAGGATCGTTGTGAGTTCAAGACCAGCTTGGGCTACAAAGTGAGCTCAAGGCCAGCCTGAACAGCATAGTGAGACCCTGTCTCAAAAAGACAAGGGCTGGGGATTTCATTCAGTGGCCTAAGTGCCTGCCTGGCAAGAGTGAGGTCATGAGTTCTATACCCAGTGCCAAAAGAAAAAAAAAAGATGGAATAAAATATTATTTTATTTTTTTATTTTAAAGAGAAAAAAAGAAAAATCAAGAAGCAAAAAACAATTTAAAAATAAAAGCAAAAGCAAAATGATCACAACAATAACAAGAACAAAAAACAACGGTGATATAAAATTTCAAAAGAAGATGATAGGAATTTAATAATGATTGTTATATTGCATATTGTTATCCTCAAATTTCTCAGGTTGCCAGATACAGGCAAGCAAGATTGATCAAACAATATATTTCCCCTTTGAGCAGTTTCATTCTCTTTTACTATATCTATTGTAACTTTTGGATCTTACTTACTCTTTCAGTTTTTTACACTAGTGAGACAGTACGGTGTTTACCCCTGCAAGTCTGTCAGACATTATCTACAAATACATAAAAGGAAGGATAAAATGAACCTCAAGGTGTTGAATTGAAATGCAACTAGAAACCATACTCCTAAGTGAAATAAATCAGACTTGCGTGTGTAAAATATAATTTCAAATGTGCAAGCATGAGAAAAAAAAAGGAATAAAATTAAAATTTTTTGAACAAAAGTAAGGGAAAGGCAGAAAATGACACTATACATAAGGAAAGAGGAAAGAAGTCTGGTGGATAGGATGCCTTATGAACTGATTTTCTTTTTACTTTTTTTTTTTTGAAAGAGAACAGAATGAAGGAAAACAGAAAAAGAATTCAAAACTAAAGAAGTATGAAAGGTGCTCCTTCCACTGAGTGGAAATATAAAGAAGAACTACACATTGCATTTGCTTGGAGAGACTGCTGAGGCTCAGACAAGGTTAAGTAATGCTTCTTTGGATATAAAATTATGTTGGAAAATAGTGTTTTGTTATTGAGTTACTGAAACAAAGCACTTTGGGTTTTTTTTTGTACAAAGTCTAGGAAGAACTTTTTTATTAATTTCTCTGTTTGGCAGAAAGTGTTAATATTTTATTCATCTTATAAAAAGGAGAAACCACAAGAAGATTTTTAAAAAAATATTACTATTAAGACAAAGGCCCACAAATTTAATATTTTTAAAAAAAGAAATCTGATGGTTAGACTATTAATTAACTTACCCCAAAAAGAGTTCTAAGGCACATAAAGCACAGTCTATTAATGAAGAGATAAGGTCCCTGTGACTATGCTAAATCTGTCTGGGGAGATAGAACTAATGCTGCTTAATTGCAAACATGCTCAGGACAAAAAAAAAAGATATTTTCTCATTAAATATCCAAATTTTTCAGGAATTGTCAATTCATTGAGCCAGCTCAACCAGTTTAGTTCAAGTTTTTATCTTAAAGTAGTTTGAAAAAGAAAGACATGAGATCATGTTTTAAAAGAAATAATATACCTTATGCAGAAGCAATTTTCAATGATGACATTATATATTTATTTTTACTGCTGAAATATTCATATTTTCCCATCAAGACCATAATGACAAAGTATTTTTGCAGTGGTTAATTGCAGACTGGCTCTATGCTCAATGCCTATTTTATAGTATGTACAATTTGGGGATGTATAATTATCAAGTGTATCATGTGTTTTAATCAGTTTAAGTGAGTCACTGAATAGCTTTGTTTCCAAGATGGGAATAAATACTTAACATGGAAAACATAAACACAATAATATAGAACTTCATCTAGAAAGTTTGTATGTGAGTTTCAAACAGTTCATAAATACAAATTATGTAGTAAAGTTATTGACATTTATGATCTTTAAAAATATATATTCAATGAGAAGAAGATAAATAATAAAGCAAACTGAACAAACTTGATAAAGCCACACCCAAAATGTAAGTACAATATTAATGACTTCATGACTAAAATTGAGTATTACCTTTTTTTGCAATATGTTTGTACACTTTGGTGTGTCCTTAAAGAATTCTAGTTTTTATTAGCCTTGATCTGTATAGATAATATATTTCAATAGAAATATTTCATTTTACCTCTCAATAAATTGCAATTGCAAGTTATAAGAAACAATATACCGGCACGTTGTTAAATTATTTTGTTTTAAACTGTATATAAATTCTGCTTCTTCCAACAAACACCGTCTGGCATGTGGAGTCTTGCTTAGTGTCGCTATAATGTGCTACTTATTTCTGCTGCACCCAGTTCTTGTAGGAGTTCCTTAACATGTGAGGAAAGACCTGGTCTTACCAATAAAATAAGAAATGGAGACCCCCGGATGAAAACATCTCAATAAAGCAAGCAAAGAGGAGAATAATATTCAAAAAGATACTGTAGTCCTGCAACTATAATCAATAATCAATGTAATTTCTTGAATACACTCATACATAGTACCTCTTTCACTGAGGATGGGTGAAAGTTTCAAATACTGAATCCTTGAAAGTCTTGTCATGACTTTAGAAGCAAGGGATGATACAGGTTTTGTGGAGCTTAAAATTGATATAATTTGGTAGGTAGGGTAAACTTTAAGAAAAATACAACAAAATTATCAGTGCAGAATTAAGCATACAAATGTTAAATGCAATACAAAAATTGCAAATTACATTAGCAGTTACCTAAATGTGGTAAATTATTTCCATGAGTATAAAAATCAGCTAAATCTTTATCTGTTATCTCAGTTTCAGTTGAACTGATTTAAATAGAAGAATTTCTGGAAAATTATTACAGACAATGTGACAAATTTATTACAAAGTGAAGTTTTCCTTTATTGTCTTAGTCAAGATACCAGTTTTTATGAATTTATTAGAATCCTTAGTTAACTGCTTCGTTGCATAATTAAAATTATAATTTGGCACATTAAAATTCTAATTCATTATTTAATTAGAATTATGACATTCTTTATTATGTTTATCTATTCTCTTCTTTTAAAATGTATTATAAAACTAACAAATATTATCTACACAGAAACAGAAGAGGGTCATAGTATGACATAAATTTTGTGCAACATAAAAGTCTATTAAAACAGCAATTCATGTGCATTTTGAAATAACTTTCTCCTTTCATCCTCATCACTGAACTATTATTAAAATAAAAATATTTAAATAAACTTCCACTTAAAAATTTTCAACAAATATTGTCTATATGCAAAAAATAAACACCAAGAGTAAAATTCAACCTAAGGACCAACTTTCCTAACTTAGCAAAACACTAAAAGATGTTTTACAGAATCTTATGTATTGTAACTCCATTTCAAGGAGGTCTTCATGATTTTGTACTTGTGCAGCTGGAGACCGAACCCATGATCTTGTACTTACCAGGCAATCATTCTAACCATGAGTGATGCCTAGTCAGGTATCTTCTATAAACTTGATTTATGTTAACTTTCCTTGTTATTTGTACTATACTACTCCATAAAACTTCTTTAATGAGTGAATTTATTTTAAAATCTTACTTTAACATATGTAGTGAAGATTTTTTTGACACAACTGTTTAAAACTTCTTCTACTCTTCAGACTTATGGTCTATCTTTGAAAATTGTTTAATCATAATTAACTGAAAGAAATCCCATGTGTTCTAAGAATATAACATTTCACATTTAGAGGGTGAAAAACACACATTAATTCATGTGGCATGTAATGGAAATATTTTGCTGTGTTATACCTCAAGCTCATGTTGAAATTTCTCATTCTAATATTTTGTACCAAGAAACAAAAGGAAGAGAAGGTTATATTCAGAATACTTAGCAGATTGTAGGTTTTTAGATATAAGAAAGGCTGAAAAGAAGCCAAAAAGACATTCTATCTATATATTTCTGAAAGCATTTATTAAATAATATCCAAGAAAATATTATACATGAGAAATAATAATAAGTTAAATGATAAAAGACTCAGAAGTTCCCAAAACTTTAAAAAAGGAAATAAAACTCACATTTCGTATATGAGATAAAAAGGTATTTAAAGAAATACAACTATATCAATTCCTAAGATGAACCAATTTTAATAATACAAAAATTAAACTTAAATATGATATTGATATTAATATATATTATATATTATATTAATACACATAATTTGTAAGACACAAGCATTGAATTAGAAATTCATGAGGAAAATCAAGTAAAATTTGTAAAATTAAGATAAACTTAAGGAAAAAAATGAATGGACCATTAGATTACACTAGAATGTAGAAAATTATACAAGATAAAAATACCATAAAGACACAAAGATATCAAAAAATGGAATGTTTCCTAATGAATTTAAAGTGTTAAAAAATAATGATGAAGGAAGGCCTAATTTGTGTTATTGAACAAACGTGTCTATTATTCTTACCTGAATGTTGGGTTCATGTCCCCCAGTGATGAAGAATTACCACAAGACACAGAAAGCAGGCTGAAAGCAAGTTCATTTAAAAGATATAAAGGCAGAAATAGCGATAACAAAAGCCCCAAAGACATAAAGGCAAGAAAGTGTAAGATATAAGGAAGTAAAGTTTCCAGTAGGCTGGAAGAGGATCGGAGTAGGATATCCATGAGGGCTCTTGTTGTATAGAGATTTTTAAGGAATTTAGTAGGGAATTTTGGTCTTTGCGCTAGCTGTATAATTTGTACCCTACAGGAGCCTACATATTTTGGGGTGGCCGAGTTTATGCAGTCACACAGTACCCATGCAGGACCCCCCTGCCCTTGAGCCAATGGATGGCTTCATCACACCACTCTGGGGAGGTCTCAGACAGCTAACAGAGTTTTGGAAGATATTTTTGTAAGATCCCTGAAGGGTTGTGACTCAGCAAACTCCATTTTGGGTTTTCTGACTCTGTTTTATGGTCATTGTCCTTACTGTCTCAACTCCTGTTTCAACTCCTGTCTCACTAGTCTGGTTACATTATTATTCGTACAGGAAAAAAAAAAACCCAAAAATACCAGCACCGAGACATAGTCATATACTTCAAAAAATTTCTGTAAATCTAAAATAGTTTTAATTTAAATCAATACAGATTTAGTACCAGTTTGTCCATTTTTCTTAATCTAGTAAAGCCCAGATAACTGGAACTAATATAAGACCCTAATAAGTAAAACTAATATTTCCAATGTTATGGACATAAATCTTGAAGTTTCTCATGATTAAGTTTGAAGAAATGTTCAAAATTAAGCATTACCTATGAAATCTAATGTCTACAGGAAATGGTATGGGTTTGTTGTTTGTGTTAAGGAAGACTAGGTAAACTATACTGTTGTCCATAGAAATGAATGCAAATTCTAATAAGCTACACGTGACCTAAGAGTTTGGAATAATTGCCAAGGAAAGCCGCAGACTGTGAGGAGACCGAAACCAAAAGAAAGGCCTTGTAGGCTGTCACCGGCAAGGTTATAGGAGTCATGCTACCCAAGCCCTTTGGAACTCACATTTTACCACCATATTCTCCAGACACCAACTTTGGAAGCACAGTGCTAGATAGCATGCTAATCTTCTAAAAATAATTATATCAGCATATTTATGTTACCATTTTCCATGACAAAAAATAATTTTAGTGAGAAAAAAACTTTTAACACTGGTAGAGTTTATGTTACTAATTTTGAAACTTATTTAAATGATAAATGTTTACAAAAAAAAAAAACAAACAAACAGAACTCAACAAATTTGTCCACGATCAACCCATTTGAGCTGTAACAAGACAGGCAAATGTCCATTGTTATTCCAAACAATGTTTGCATTTTCCATGACTTACCAAAAATTACGAACCTTGAATTAAGTATTTTAAAAAATCAGCAAACAATTAGTATAACAATATTTCTCCAAGGTAAAGTAGATTTGTGATCACTACATACATATTCTATTCTAATCATTCTATGTGAAACAGATCAAAATAACAAAAAGCAGAGTAAAATAAAGTATTTGCATTTTATAGATGAGAGATCGAAAATCCAAAAGAGCCAAATTTTTCTAACATTAACCACCTGGAAACTGAGGAGACCTGATACTATAAAGAGATTGACTGGTTCTGGTGTCCAGACACTTATTTTGTGTACCAATTTTTCGGAAATTATCAAACTGTTATTGACATATATATATATATATATATATATATATATATGTTTTTACATGAGCTACAGTGGGAAAAAAAACACAAAACCTTAAGAGTAAGACAATCTACCAATTGTCGGGACACACATATAGTTTAAATATTTGAATTTTGTGAATCATAGTCTTGATACATTATAGATTTATTACTATACTGTTTATTCACAGGATTAAAAAGCAACTTGATATTCTATCTTTCACACTGTCTTTTTTGCAGTAGAAGATGTTATATTTCTATTACAATATTTATGTAAGTTCCAAGCAATGGAATTTTTAATATTCAAGGGCAATAGCTATAAATAGCTTTATGAAGTGATACTACTTTAGCAATTGAATAGAACCTTAATATCATTTTCAGGGAAACTATCTTTAAAAGCCAATGCATTTTTAAGAAGGTTAATTAAGGTCACATTTATGCAGGGTTGGAATGGAATCTAGATTCAAACTGAAGTAATTTCAGACCACATCAGTCTATGCTTTGGTTCCCTGTAGAAGAGGAAATACTAAAGAAGAGGAAAATGGAATAAGCAAATAACTTGAGCTACACATGTAGAAAGAAATGTCTACATATATAGATAGAAATGCTAGTGTACCTTTAGCTCAGTAACTCTGAAAAAAAATTGTCATTTTAATTTTCTTCCTAGAACCATTGTAATAAAAAACCTAGAAATCTGATAGTTTTATAAAGAAATTCATCAGTTTACAATCTTGTAGGCTAGAATACGGAAATTACAGGGTTTCATAGGCTCCTCCCCTCTGAAACCTCAAGAGGAATCTGTCCTTGACTCTTTATCTCTTGTAGTGGTTGCAAGCACTTTATCAGCCTTTACCTTGAAGCTACATAACTCTAATCTGTCATGTGATCTTTTGGCTGTGTGTCTCTGTATCTTCATTGTACTCCTATTGGTTTAAGACTACCCATGAATGCAACAGGAGTTCATCTAAACTAACTGAATGAACAACAAGGATACTATTTCCAAATAATATTGTATTCTGAATTAATGGTATTGAAAGCTATGATTTGGAGTTTTGAGAGAAATGCATTTGTCTTTTATTCATTTTGACAACTATTGTACATGAGACCTAGGAAAGAAAACTGAGTTATTTATCCCTCAATCTATGCAAATTCAGAAATTAGGCAGAATCAGATAGAAAAGTTGTTCTTCCATAGCTGATCTCTGTTGTGAAGCATAAATAGATTCATTCCTGAAAGCTCTAAGGCCATTCATTAGCTTAAGAACACTGTTGGCTCAAATGTAGACAGTAAGGTTTTTTCCCAAAAAAATTTCTGAGTGCAAGAATCTAAGTTTTGCTGTTTGTTTTCAACAGGATGTCACAACTCATATAGCATAAGCTGATAAACTTTGTTGATATGACATAGTTTTCCTCCCACATTGCTCCTAAGAGATTTTCAGTGAAACTTTTTGCAAAATCTAGATCGTGCAGTTATGTTTATTTATTGGAATTATAATTTTGGATAAAATTATGAAAGCAATTTTGGTTTTCCATAAACCTTAAACACACTTTTTCTCTCTTTTCAAAGCTGTTGTATTTCCCAAGTTTATTGCCAACATTTCACTATAGTCATTAAAGTAAGTTATCACTTTTTAATTATCATGATATAAAAATATACAAGAATTGAGGAGTTGAATTTGGTTTATGTTTAGACAATATTTTAAGCGTGAACTAACACCTTTGTCATCTTGTCTATATCTGCCTTCACAGAAAAAGTCTATGATTATGAATTAAGGTATGATTACCATGAAAACACCATAATATGAGCAAAATTACTTCTGGGAAAAGAGCAACTAGTGCCAATGCAGTATTACAGCGCCAGTTATACACTATAGATCTAATGATTGCCAACAGCACTCTCAACACACTGGTATAATTTTTAACAAGTTAATTGTGTGGATACCCACTATATGCCAAACTCTAGTACAAGTATTTCATGTGTTGATTAATTTAATGCTCACAACTATCAGTGTGTACTTAATACAATCAGAATTTTTGAAAGATATATAAAATAGTCTGATGATTTCAGTTCTTTAACTGAGTATAATTTATGGATAAAAGTTAATGTTTCTACTTTGCTTTCAATGTTTAATCCTAAACATTATTGTGATAAATTTAATGATATGTTTATGAATATATAGTACATGAAGAATTAAATCCTAAATAATGTGAGACAGTAGTCAGTCTACTAATACATATTAAACACCCAACACTTCAGTTAGTTGTAAGAAATATTTAAATCACTTCTAGGTTACCACTTGCCTCAGTATTCATTATGTACTTAAATCACAAAGACTTTTTTATGAAGTTTTACTATTTTTTAATTGTAATTTCTGCTATAAAATAGTATAGTGGAAACAAGAAAGTGTATGTACACATATTCTCTTGTATCCTTGGTTTTATATCTTGGACTAAACAACTAAATATTATTCTACTGTAACTGTTTTTCAAGGCTAAGAACAATGAGATTAAGCACTATTGTTTGGAAGTGTTTATTAAAAAGAATATCAAGTTAGTTTTCACCCCGTATCTCAGGTTAACTGTATATTTAAAATGTGCTTATAAATCATTGTCTGTCCTTTGAAAAAATATTAGATTTTCCACAATGCATAAGTATAGTTTACTTTAAGAAATTTAGAAGTTTCAGGAAATAGTAAAGAGCTGCTGATGGTCTACCTTCCTAGAGAATAATGCTGTTGAGTTTGATTTACATATTTACATCCCTTTGGTTATATTTTTCTGTCTTTATTAGGTAATTCAAAATCAACTTATATTATTGAGTCATTTCTCCAGACAAACCACCCTTTCCTCCATAAGTCTGTATCTTTGTATTTAATATTACCCTCACTAAAATACCCTCAAA
>RJWT010055416.1:0-10162 GCA_004365215.1 Cuniculus paca
GGGACCACGTCTATCTGTGCTTTCCTGCGCCTTTCTGACTCTGAGATCTCCCACGCCCCTGCAGCCCTGTGGGCAGATGAATGGTCAGGAGAGACCAAGGCACTGTGGCCGCGGAGATGCTGGCATTTATGTAACGGTGCCTCCACAGCGCTTTGTGTTTTTGTACAGCATTTTCTGCAATGATTCACTCATGTGGGAACCCAGGACTGCTCACAGCATGCCAGGATTCAAGTCACTTTTGCAGGACTGGAGCTGAGCACGTGGGTCCCCGTGGTGCTACCTGGTCACGTGATTCACCTCAGTTTTCAGCACGCTCGCTGGGCTCCGTGTGCTGGGTGTTCTCTGTTCTGTGGCTCTTTCTGTACAAAGTTAGCTGGAAACTCTAGGCTGTTGGTTATTTTATGACATTTTCCAAGTACTGCACTATTTTACTGGAAAATGTTTCTTACTCTATGAAGAATGGAAAGTGTATTAATGGCTAATGTGTGCTGGGATCATGGTAACTCAGAGTAAAATTTATCTTTGACATTTTTGCAGTTTATCTCCTGTCCATTTGTTTTCAAGGGCGGAGTACAGGGAGCACAACAGGAAACGAATAAAGTATTATTCAGTGATCCACATATTAGATAATTTATTTGAAAATAGGAAGTTAACATTTCCTTCGTAATTAGGTAAAGAGATGATTAGGTTTGGAATTTCACTTCCAAGTTTGAAATCTTGGGTCATTTGATTTTATTTGCAAATGATCATGAGGTTTAACAGCACACACTCTGCTTGACCCTGAGTTGTGAATTCTCATATGATCAGCATAGATAGCATAATATTTTCTTTCCTACTTAAAATGCATTTTCAGAGGGTTTGTAAATATTTGTTTCTCCGGGATCCATTTATCTTCTTTCTCAGTTGCAAAGAACTGTTATGGGGTTACAGAAAAAGATGATAAATGAGCCCCAGGAGCGTGGGTTTAAATTGTCCCCCTACAAGGTGTACTATTATTTGGTAGACATGCAGAGTCTTTGCATTAATGCTAACTGTTTAGTACTAGATTTTTTTTTTTTTTTTTTTTTAGTGCCAGAATTCTGAAATGAGAACGAGTCAGTCATGGAGCTATTTTGGCTCGTACTTATCCATAGCTAGATCCATATGAAAATTCAATATCACAAGAAAGAAAAATAGCGGGAAGACATTCCTTTTCAAAGGAATGCCCTGGACTTCAGCTGCTCAGTTCTCATTCAGTTTGGAGGCCTGAGTCACGTGGTCTGTAATTGTACACAAACCTTGTAACAAAGAAAGTGACACAAAACCCATCTGCTCCCGGGCATCCTGTGCACAATACGCAGTGGAACCTGGAATGCACCACGAGTGGTTTGATTAATTGAGCTTAACTGATGGTTTACCAGAAACCGTTTCATTATAGCCTGTACAGAAATTCTCAGTGAAGAGTTTAGGCTCACTTTCAGATTAACACAATGGATTTCGGATAATTTAAGACCTTATGAAAACTGCATCATTATTATGAATCCTAACTCCAGAGATAAAGATGGGGAAGAGACAGAAGTCTGTATTTGATGTGTACTGACCCAAATTTCTTTAAAGAACAGTATAAACAAGAAATAGGTTAACATTATACGTTGATTATTTTCATTTTCTATGCTTGCACACACGTTAATAGCATTGTCATAATTTGACTGTACTCAGAATAACAGATATTTTCCATGTTTATTGGTGATTCTTTGATTTTGATGTTGCCTTTCTGCTCAGCAGTCCCCCAGCTGACGTGGCTACCATTGGACGTGGTCAGCTTTTAAAGGGAACAGTGCAGTGGCTAACCTGAAGCTCACAGTCATTTATTTATTTATTTTAGAATCATTTTTCTCAAAGGAAACATTTCAAGCAGTAAGGTTAGTGGACTAAAGGGTGAGGTGAGGAAGGAGAGGGTGAAGAGAAAACCTGTAACTTTGGCCTTGGACTTGCTGAGTTCCTGCCTCCTTAGCAAGTGCAGAGTTTATGCGTGTGACACACGCTTAGAAGCGAGGAGTGACCCTGCCTGGCCGCAGCTGCCCAGTGGCTGAGAGTCTTTGGAGGTCACTGTGGTGTGCAGCTGTGTTTTGCTGGGCTTGGAAATGGGGAGAAACCGGGCCATTTCCCCCTTGCTGAGTGCTTATCCTGGGTGCTCTGGGGTGGGAGGGGAGACAGAGG
Organism: Cuniculus paca; assembly: GCA_004365215.1. NCBI lineage: Eukaryota > Metazoa > Chordata > Mammalia > Rodentia > Cuniculidae > Cuniculus > Cuniculus paca. Next base: position 2,200 of record RJWT010055416.1, read on the forward strand.
TTTATAATATACTTGAGTAGTGAAGATCGTCATGGAGGGCTAGACTACTGCAGATGAGAGTTAGCTGGGAAGGTGTTGTAGCGACTGAATTTCGGGCACAAATGTAAAATGTAAGTGAATTGCTGGGAAGAAAGGAAAGATGCTTTCTCGCGGTAGGGGAGAGCAAAGCAAAACTTGGTAAACAATTCTAGCTTTTTAGAGCACTGGCCAAATGGATAGATTCTGAGCAGATACTGTAACCCGGGAGTATACTGCCCAGTCAATCCTTCATGCACCCTTTAGTCTGTATTTTTATTGGTGACTTTTGGCCTATACGAAGTTGAATCATGTTTCCCCTAATAGAAAGATCACTATGTCGTCTCGTTTCACTTGTGAAATATACATCGCATTATACTAGGTTATGTAGGTACAAACTCAATTTCGTGCTTTAGTAAAAGTTCTGTTTTGGAATCCTTTTGCTAGGATCCAGCTGTGGTGAGATTGTGTGAATGCTTTGATAATTCAGTTTGACTCACCAATAACATTACTTATTTAAGGTGCCAATAGTGAAATCTGGGCGACTTCATAGAAAGAAGTATGCCATTTATCCATGAGCCAAACTTGTCTCTGTTAACATGCGTAATCCAAAGTGATTGCAGTGAAAGAGATGTGGCTACATCTTTTCCTTTGGATGAAATGATTTAATTTTATATTAAAAGCAGCATATTTTTGTATTTTTTAAACTGATAGACCCCCTCCCCCAACTCCATAGCACTAGAAACCATGCTACTGAGGAATATTTTTCAGTGGTTTTTATTTTTTATTTTGAGACAGGCCTCAGCCTCCCTGTGCTGGGATTATAGGCATGCACCACCATGCCTGGCAAATGGAGTTTGTTTTTTAACTGAAGAAGAGTGACGTTTTCCCAGGGCACCGCAGCGTCAGCGCTCCTCGCGTGCTTGTTAGAAACGCAGGTTCCTGAGCTGCGCTCCTCACTTCCAGGGTCTAAGCTGGGGAGGCCGGGGCTGCCTTCTGGGGAGCCCTGCCCTGCCCGCCGTGGGAGGAACAGAGCTGCTCAGGGCAGTGCCTTTCCTAACCCAAGCTTTATTGTAGCCAGTTGGTGCTTCATGTCCTACGTTTTGGCATCTCAAGTCGGGACTAAGCTCTGGATATAAAATAGCGCTGTGGGTTTGATGTGGGGACTTAAGTGGTTCCTCACAGAAATGACGTTTTAATTTTGAACTCATAATAAGAAGCTTAGTGTGAGGACTTTTAAACATCTAATGAAATTATGCTTGTTTTCCCAGTCTATGCTCTAAGTGGTAAAATCTCAATTATATTTGCGTGATCGCGAGGGCCCCGCAGCGCCTCCCGTGAGAGGTAATTAATGGCTCTTACGATATTGAAAGTACATGTGGCAACATCGTTTCATCACCAAGGAAGAGCATGACTTTAACTGGAGAACAAGTCCCGGCAACACTCCCTTTCTTGTATTTTGTTTTTCAGTTCATTTGATGTGACTTAAACAAAACAAAACCCAACCAAAATCCCTGCACGCCGTCTCCCTTGACACTCCTCTTACCGTTTCGCTAACTGGACGTGCGTGTGCTGGAGCTGCGGGAGTAGGACTCGGGATTTGAGTTCGGGTTATCCTTTCTAGAAAGTTTCCATCAATATCGCAGAACCCGACATGTGGTTAGTGTTCAGTCCTGCATGGCTCTAGAATGCCTCTTCGCTTACTGAATAAGAAAGTCTTTCAGGGTTGAATTTCAGCCTTATCTGCTGGCACAGCTACCTACCTACCACCACCCCTTTCTTCAGACCAGCCCGTGGCACTTAGCGGGACACAGGCCCGTTATTTCACTCTGGCCAGTAATGTTAGTGTATGTGAAAATGAGATCAGTGTATTACACAGGGTTAGAGATGCACATGCAGCCTCAGACACAGCTCACTACCCGGGGGTGAGGAGTGCTTACAAGTTGAGTTCGTGGATTGGGTCATGATACTATCTAAATAAGCAGGTACAGTTTCAGGCATCACAATTAATACTCTCTTACCCGTCTGACTTTGTCTTTCGCATACTGTTTTCTTGAGCTGTCCACGTTCCTTCTCACAGAGCTTTCCTCCTTCCCCTGAAGGGCTCCCCACACTGTTTGGGTCTCTTGTCCCCGGTGGAACAGCCCAGCTCCCTGTGAATGGCACCTTATTGCCGAGCCCCTCTCCTAGCTAGGCTCTGCTCCTCATCTGTTCTGATTCCCACTTCTCCAGAGCACTTATTGCCTGTCATAAGCACTCTGCAGCAAGGAGTTTTTGTTTGTACGTTTGTTAATTTAGATCGGTCCAAGGATCCCACACCCAGGAACTCAGACTAGTCCCTGACGCTTAAAACTTCCTGGATTCATTTTCTTTTCCCTCTCTGAGTGTACATTCATCAGAACTGGGACTCAGTGCCAGGCAATAGTAACCAATCAATGATAATTAGTGGGTAGATAAATATATAAAAGGGTTAGAAGCAGAAACATATACTAGAGGGTTAATGTGATTGTGCTGTCAGTCTGCTTATTAAAATGTAGCACTAGATCCTCTGTCAGCTGTCTTCATATTATCCTTTAGTGTTCACTTAAAAAATTTTTTTTAGAAGGACTGGAGTTTAAGTGCTGAATTCTGAAAAATTACCTGACTTAGGTTTCTGGTATGAGTTTCATTTGCACTTTTGTGATGTTTTAAAGCACCAGTACACTGTGGCCTAATCAGACAGGTATCATAAAGAGCCAGTGGTGACCTCATCTCAGGCTTGGCACCGCCCACTTCCGGGACCATTGATGTCCAGATGGGATGCAGCGAACTGCAGCCTGGAGACCTCCGTGGAGAGCGCTGTGATAGGCCGGTGCAGACCCCTTAAGGATGCCAACTTTTCCAACAGGAAGAAATGCGATTAAGATATGTTAAATGGAAATCCATACAAAACCAGTGAAATTGTTAAAATATTCAAATATGGCATATTGTAACAAGAAAACAAGGCAATGCACTGAAATCAGCAGGAGAACAGCTGTGTTTTAAAGGACAGTACTTTGAATGTCACTTGACAATTTGCTTTCAATTAGAAGTAATTTACAGGAAGATGCCCACAAGCTAATCTTTACAGGATAATTAAGTTCCATTTTCTTTACTTTTAATTAAAAAGCAGAAAAGATTTAGCTGATCCATAAAAAATGTTCTGTTTAAACATTCATCAGACTTCACACTCTTTTTTTGTTATTTGTTGTAGCAGATGTTATCAGAAGTGCAGTCTGCTCTGTTTTAAACCCTGCGTATTTGGGAAGGGAGACGTGAGCTGCAGAGCGCAGGCATGTACTGGGAGGTATGATCGTTTAACATCTGTGTGCTCTCGGAGGAGAAGGCAGATCCTGCTGCTCCATTGTGCTCTGTCTGCTGCGTCCAATTGTAGTACAGACCTACACGCAGTGGAGAGAAAACACAGCTTGAGAAATTTCAGCGTTGCCCACGATACTCTGTTACTTAAAAAAAAAAAAAACACTTCACTTCAAATGTCTTAAAGTGTCTGTAGACTGAGATCTAAATGCCACTTAAAAATGTGACACTGTTTTAACAAGAGCTTTTCATTTACTTGTTTCAAAGATGGAGGACCTAAATAAGGGTCTAAAGTCGTGTCATACTTTTTTTTCCCCACTGCATTTGCACCACTTTTGACAATACTGCTCTACTTTTATTTGGCCAGGTAAAATGTGTTGCTAGGGACATGTGGAGTTCTGGTTTTAGAAATCACTGTTGTCCAGCACCATTTTTTAAACAAACTGATAATTGCTGTATAGATATTTCTCATGTCTACTTCTGTGTCATACTCTGTGAGAGTCGTGTGCCAAAGATTCCTCAGGCAGCAATTCTCTAGCCCATTATTATGGTGTTTGTTTTATTCTGTCTTCTCCCTCTTAGGGTTGTTTAATAAGAGTGTTCATATTACATGAAATAGTTTTGCTCTTTTTTTCAGATTTAGAAAATTTCTACAACTTGAAAAAGTTGATTATATAGAGAGCGTAAAATCTTACTGTGATAATTCCATTCACTAAGCTTCTTGTTAGAGAAGCTTGATTTCAGTTTCCTGACCAGTGAGCACCAAATATTTAAAGATGCTATTAAAGTTCTTTTATTCTTTTTCTTTTATTTCCTTTGTTAATTTCTCTCTGTTGGAAAGAAAAGTAGAAATGATGAGACATTGCTCTCAAACTTACTCATTTATATGATTTTGCCAGATTAATTTGTATAGGTGTGGAATAAACTCAAAGGTAGTTTGACTAGTGCAGTGTAGGCGACTAGAAAATGAAAGAGTTTGTTTCGGCATACATGGTACTTTTCAGGTAGGAGCTTAATTATAATAATCACAATGCATTCATTTACATGGAGTATGTGTTTGAACAGGTAAATGCCAGGGGGGTTGTATTGAACTGGTGAAAATGCATGCATCTCTTTGAGAAAGGTAACACAGGGAAGAGATTAAGCATGCCCTTTCTCTTTCCTTGCCACTTTTCTGTTCTGCAAACAACACCTGGTCTGATGCCATCTTTTTGGACTATAAAAGCTGTAGCATGCACTCCTTCCTTGGACAGTTTTACGAAAGAGAATTGTGGCAAACATGAAATGTCACTTTCAGGAAGTTCCTCCTTTTCTTGTCAACCCTTCTTTGGAACTTTCTTTATCATGGAGGGGAGGCAGTTTTGTTAGTTTTTAAGGAATCCCGAGGTTTCCCCTGGGTGCCTGGCGGTGCAGTTTGGGCTGCCTTAGGAGGCTGAGTTTGGTTGTTGAGTGCTTGAGGAGGTGGGGAGTGACCCGCTTCCTCAGTGGTGCTCATGGTCCCGGCACCCAGCACGGTGGCTGGCGCTGGTGAGTCCTCCTTGACAGCTATTACACGCAGACTGGTGGTCAGTGCAGTTCAGACACAGCGCCTTTCGATTTGTTACATGTTTCTGGTGAGTTCTTTCTGATTCCTTTTTCTAAGAGAAAAGGATCTGTGGATTAGGAAGCTATGAGCAGCAATGCTACTTTTCATCTCATTCAGGCCTGTAGTTTTGGGAAACTCAGTGTTGTGAACATTGACTTCATAAATTATACATAGAAACTGATTGTGTGTGTGTGTGTGTGTACATGCGCGCACGCGCTAGTGTGTGCCAGTATGTGCACATGCAGAAATAACTTCCTCCTTCAAGACACAGCCAGGGAGAGCTCTTTCTGGTTCGCATTCTGTGTTTGTTTTGTTTTTCTTTGTGGTTGTGATGGATTATTCCTCCTCTGGACACTGGATTCCTGTAATGTTTTTTAACATTTACTTCTTTACTCAATACATTTATATTTCACACTTGCATTTTCTAGAAAGGTGTCTTGGATTGCCTGTGTTTCTTTGATGCTACCTCCGGCTTGTAATTTCTCCTTTCGGTATACCAGCTTGCTCTCAAAGCATTTGGCAACAAGGCATTACTATTGCCTGCTGCCCAGTGTGCCTCCCTGTTGCCTACTTCGTCAGGGCTCATTCTTTTGCCTTCAATTTAGGACTTTCCCCATCTCCTCTTCTGGATGGCTTCCCTAGTCCCCAGCCATCTCCCCCACCCCAGTGAGGCAGAGCGCTCCTGCCATCCCCCCCAGCACAGACAGTCCCTGCCGGTCCCTGCCTCTGGGCTTTGTTCAGCTGATGCCTCATCACGCACATCCTGGCCCCTTGGAAAGCCTGGTGCAAGTCCCGTATTCTCCAGAAAGCCTCCCAGTATTGTGGTCTGTGATGATTACTCCCTTCGTGCTTCTGTTGCAGTAGCAATGCCAGGCAGGTGGACATGTAGCTTCTGTATTTCTCCGCATGTATCAGCCTTGCCTTCCAATGAAATGTGCAGACAGAAAGAAAAATGTGTTCTTATGCCTCTTTCTGCTCCTATAAAAGCCTTACCTCTCACAGCATTGTGGTAAAGCTGGAAGCTGGCATTTATTTTATGTCTTGTTTGATTTATAAAATCTGACTCTGAATTACAAATTCAGAACCAGATACATCAGTTGAGGGAAATTATTAAGTGTTTTCTTGGGCATTTTAAAACCACCTTTCCTTTCTTATTTTGCAAGGCTATTGGGAATTATGTTTTATGTTTGCATCTAGAAGGACTGTTTGCCACTTAGAAAAAAGATACACATTCTTTAAAACATAATTATGACCAACCTAAAGAAAAATGGAAATAATTCGTCAGCACTTAAGAAATACCATCTTCATTTTCAACAACTTGTTCAGGAGGCTAATTCATTACTGAAAGGAAGGACGTGGAAGTCATCTGTCCCCTCAGCCACGGGGTCTGGAGACACCCCTGGCACCGCCTGTTACTGGGTTCATGGAGCCTCCGCATATTTGTAATTGCCCTTCCATAAATAGTTTGCAGCTTGACCACCGCATCTTGCCACTCTATTAGAATGAGGCAGAAGGTCCAAGTTAAAAGCAAAATCCTTAATGAATTTAACAAAATTAAGCAAAGAGCTTTGGGTTATAGGAGCAGAGTTAATGGATTCAGCTGTTCTTTACTTTCACTTCAACCAACAAATTCTGCATTCATTTTCCAGATGTGAACCTTGTTAAATTAAAATGGAGTAAATTAATTTCATGAAACTGTTATATCACCCCTGGAGATAATTGGAGATAACCTAGTGTGTCATAAAACTAGAGCTAGAAAATCAGCATTTCTGGGGTTGGTTTCAGAAATTGTGTTACAAGAGGATTTCAAGATTCATTTTTAATGGATATTTCTCAACTGTTGCTAGGATGCATTGTGACAGGGCCCTGAGACACAGGGAGGGTCAACCCAGAACCAGAGACAGTGTCCCTGGGCCACCAGCAGCCCCGAAGCTGGTAGCACAGCAACTGTGTGGGCTTCGCCTCAGCCCTGCCAGCCCCGAATCTTTAGTTTGAGCCCAAGAAGCTGAGGAGTGATGACTGAGCTCTCCAGGAAAACTTTGTGTGTGCTGAGGTTTCGAAGCTGCTAGTCTGTGGAACCCAGAGGTCTGTGCAGAAGGGTACCTGACAAACCCCGTCTCAGCTTCACAGTGGAGCGCTCTGTATCTAAAGATTTTGATTTCTCATCCATCATCATACAATGCAGACTGACAATTTGAATAAAACTTTTTTCCAATGTTGGGTATTTCAGAATTCTCATCTGTTTCTGAAAGAATGGATTCATCTGAACTGATTAAAACACTAACAAAAAAATCTGCATTGCCATGGTGAACAGTGGAATATGTATCATCTTGTCTGGAGCAAACATATTCCTCATTCAGTTTCGTGTCCCTTCAGCCTAGCAGGCAAAGAAAGTGACAGAATAGTGACGACACTTTCGGCCCTATTTCGCAGCACTTGTTAGGATGGTTTCATTTTGGCACATGCCTCTGCTCTTTCACCATACGGCAAACTCTCTACAGGATGCCTCAGATTTCAGATTCTTTGAAGAGTCTGATCACACTGATGTTTTCCAAAGGGACAAAGGTTGTTAATCTCTATGTCAAATTATTGACTGGTTTTACATATTTAGGCAGATACTAAATAATAAGTGATCTGGAGCTGTGTACTACTTATACTATTGGACTTGCAAAAATAATCTGAACATTTCTGAGCTTTTTTAGCTTTCCAGCATTTATTACTTGTAGCTGCTAGTTGCAGGTTGATCTCTCTAGCTAGCTACATTGCCTAAATAATACCATTAGTAGGTATCATTTAAAAATGCAGATTGCATCAACATTTGTATTTATGTAAATTCTTTGTACAAGATGAATTTTCAGAATAATGCTTTATTGAAATTGCAAGTTCAACCATAATACATTCCCTATATATGAATGTGAACCAGCAAGTAACATTCTCTAAAATCTTACAGTATATTGGACAGTATATGAAAATAAGTTATGGTTCTGTTCATTTGTCATAGCTTAGGGCTGAGCCACTATATCCTCT
>RJWT010055418.1:0-10005 GCA_004365215.1 Cuniculus paca
GAGAGGTGATAGCTTGGTATGATCACCTGGCTCTATGGGCCTGCAGCCAATGTTCTTGAAGGTTTTCTTGTTATGGAAGCCAGTAGATTTCCTTTTATGCCTAATCTAGTTCCAGTTGGATTTTTCTTGCTAGATAACCAGGAGCCTAACTAGGACACATTGTAAGGGATCCTATGATGCCTAAAAGCATACCAAGTGGGGCTGGGGATGTAGCTCAGCAGTGCCTGCAAGTGTGAGGTCCTGAATTCGATTCCCTGTACTGAACAAACAAGCAAACAAACGAGTGTACCAATGGTTGATGATGTTGGGATACGTACGAAGAAAAGAAAGATTATGAGTGTAGAGGAGAAAGTCAGAAGGTTGGTACTCACATTACTATCATATGTTTTACCACGACAGCTTTCTGAAGCCCTTTTTGCCTTAGTTACCAAGTGCATTTATCATGTTCCCTTTCCTTCTTCATCACTGCTGTCGTTTGAACTCACTCAACTCTCCATACTTTAGAAATACCTCTCTCCTTTTGGTGTTCCTGGCCCTGTTCTATTCTGATTCCTCTACATACTTGTTCTTTCTCAATTCTCCCCTTTAGTCTCTCTTCTGAAACATTCTTTTAATAGGAATACATTCTGATGTTCAATCATTGGCCTTTGTTTTCTTTTTATTATATGCCATTTTTTGGAGAAATTTCAGCATTTCTAATGACTTCAGTTACTCTCTATAAACTGGACTCTTAAGAATACTACCTTCATTTTATTTGTTTCTTTGAATATTGATTCTCTATTTGAAACCCCACTTGGCATCAGTGCCTGAATATTCCATATCTAACTCAACACACCAAAGTCAAAAACTGTACTAGTCACAAATATTTTGTGTGTTCACTATTCATGTCTCATCATCTCTATTCTTTTGCTGTAGTGAAATTGAATAGCCTTAAGAATTTCATAGATGAATGAGCAAACATTTTTTCATGTTGAATGAATATTTCCTAGAAATACCTTAACACTACACACAGTTTCTATACTACTGTAATTGAAATTCTTCAATATCTTGTGATGATTCAACAATAAAACAATGCCTTATTTTTAATATTCAACTTCCTGCTTAACTTTCTTGCTTTATATCACTCAATTAGCCATTCCCAGACCGCTTCATATTTTCTCATTACATTATTGGTCTTTTGTTATTCAGTTGTCATTTTAAAGAAAACTGGAAAGGACTGATATTCCAGTTGGGAAAGATTTGCATTCTATGTGCTCCTTAATGTGATTTCTGCTCCAATGTACAGCTCATATTGTTCTATATACTTATCTGTATATCTGATTTGTTGTATGGTTTATGAAAACTTGTTGGTATATCTTTTGAGTCTTGGAAAAATGCTTCATGTTCATTCAGCATTGAGAAAAACTGAAAGAGTAAGGAAAAAAGTAGTGAACGGAAAAGGGATAAGAAAGATTTAGCTAATAGTGAATAATTTATAGGATGGTTATGAATGTTGAATTAATTCATATTTTTAAGTTGCTTAAATAGTGCCCAGCACAGAGAAGCCCTATGTGGATTTAATGATTAAATATAGGAATTGATATTGGGGTATTCATTATATAAATTGCTGAGATGTCTCTAAAACTTGTTTATTTTATGTTTCTGTGTATTGAAGAGTCTATAATTTACCACTTTTATAGTAAATGCATATTTAATACATATGTTTATACTCTCTGGTGGCAAATGAGTATTGAATATATAACATATTAAATAATTTCAACAGATCTTTGGATTTCTTGTTTTTATATTTTCTACATATAGAAAAATAACTAATTCCAAAAATCATGACTTCATTTTTGAATAATGACTGCCTTCACATATGAACTTATTCTTTCTAATACTTTTCTGTTGTGTTTTTTTTTTTAGATTCTTTGTCTTGGAGATTAGGCAATGCATTTTTGTAATTGTCTTTACTACCAACAGAATTAGTTACTCAGTGTATAAACTAAAATATTTTATATTCAATGGGACTGAAGTACAAGTTCATGAGTTTTAGCAAGTTTTCATAAGCCTGAACTTGCATTTCTTACAGTTCATGCTTTTCAGATTTGTTTGATGTCATTTCTAGTAATAATTGTTCTATAACAGCTTAGATATGTCTTTAAATGTGGTCCTTACACTATGCATATTAGTGAGTCTGGTACTGGCATGATTACAGAAGAAACTAGAAAGAAGCTTGTCCAATTTTCTTATAGGCCTCAGGAAGTGATTGCCCTTGATGTTTGAAGCATTCATTTAACTCAAAACAGCCAAAGTGGAATAAAGTATTCTAAGCATGTTTTTGAACTGTCTGGTAGTGCAGTACATAAATCAGTGTGGACCCATGGGCAGAAGATACAAAAGGATTTAACTTCAGATATAAAGGAAAACCATCTAAAAACAGAAGAATTTTAATTAAATTGAAAATGTGAATCAATGCATTAGCTTTGTTTTGATGGGGATGTTTCCAGCCTTCAAATTCATTGAGTCTCAGACAATAGCGAAAACCAGAAAGTCTAATAGAATTTGATGGTACGAGAAAGTTTTTCTGCTCACACGCAAGGCTGAATTTTTTCTTAGTTGTGTGTGTGTATGTGTATTACTGAAGATTGGAACTCAGAACTTTCACACTGTATTACACCCACAGGACATTATTAACTTTTTATTTTGAGACAGGGTCTCTCAGTCACTAATTTCCCCCTAGCAGACCTACAACTTGTGATCCTCCTGCTCCAGCCTCTCAGAGTGGTGGGATTACAGTCATGCACCACTACTGGATTCTTTGTCTTTTTTTTGTTGTCTACATTAGTGAGAACATTAACTAGAAATTAAAATGGCTCATAAGTACTCACTTTTTTATTTGAAAACTTCTGTAAGTTAGTGGGTATGGATAAAATTACAACCAAATATAGGCAAAAGGAGAATCACTTTTATTGAATATTTTAATAGTTTTATTGTATTTATCTGCTTTTAGTGTTTGATTAAATCAAAAATATGAGTATGAAGAATCACATTACAGATTAATATTATTCATTATAGATAATTATATTGCCACTTTTTTATTTAAATACATTCACATTATATAATTAGATTGTTATAATAGTAATATGAATTGTTTTTTAAATCATGATGTTATAAATATTTTCTTAGATAATGCAACTTTTAAAAATTATGGAGAAATACTGATTTACTTAAGCCAGTGCCAAAATTTAGTTTCTAGGATAGTTAAAGAGACATAGAACGTATGCTACAATAAAAGGAAAGTGGAATGGTGAAAATTTGGGACAGTTAAAAGCCATGAGTTAGAAAAAGAGGATAAAGTAATAGTCCAAGAAAATACAAAAGGGAAATTTAAAAAAAACTGACAAGACAAATGAGAAGTTAAAATAGTATTCAATTTTTTGTAGTCTACTGTGTTTTCAAGAACAATAACATTTGTTATTTTGAAAATTCAAATAATAATATAGAAATTCTTTAATTTCAAAGTACTCTTTATGTGACGTCCAAAGTCCAATCCCTTCCTTCTTGCTTGATGAAAATGGGGTAGACATTTTACCACTAGATGTTAGAGAAAGTGTTTCATCATCGTTCCTTGCTCCATTAAAAATCATAGTACATGATCTCTTTTTTGTTGGAAAGTCTTATTTTCACTTAAACTATTGACTATTCTAATACCTCTTACTCTCTTACTATTAAAATGAGTTCATATTACCTCTTAATTTACAAAGAATGAAACAATTTAGTAAGAACTTTTTTAATGGTGCTACTTGTTTTCCATGATTTGTTAGTTTTTTACTCTTTTCAACAATAAACCATCATTTTAGTTTTCTAAGTTCCACATTCTTGTGACCTCAACCATGACAACTTCGACAAGTTTTTAATATCAGCCATATCTTGTCTCTACATTTGCTATTTCCTTCTCCATTCTTTCATCTTCTACTTGTACCTTACCAGGACTTTTGAACATGGTCAGTTGTAAAATACATTGAAATATCATTCTTTAATCATGACATCTGATCAAGTTCCTACTATCACCTCAAGAGTTCCTCCAAAGTATTTCCATGTTTTTACATTTTATCAGATACTTTAACTATCGATTTTATACCACCTTGATTTTAGCATTTTGCCAAAGTCAGGAACGATTCCATAATTCTCACACTTAATTCAGCTCTTCTGATTATCCTAAGTGATTACTACCCATGATTACTGCATTTTTATTAAATTCCTATTGAATTTCTCCCTAAATTTGTTTTGTCTTTTTGAGATCTTCCTAAAATTTAAAGAAATCTTTTTTTCAATATATTTCCTTCTCTCTGATGACTTTTCTTAATCTTCCACAGATTCACCACCTTATCACATTATCTTAATATAAGCATAATGCTACATTCTGTCTCATTTTCACAGATTTCTGTTCGTTGTTATTTTTGTCTTTCTGCTTATTTGCATTTATTTTCATTTTAAAAATTTCTTCTTTTGTTTCTTTAACTGATAGTTCAGATTTGAGAGTGTTTTGCTAGTCCAATATAAGCTTCTGCATTACTTTAGCCACTTTATTCTATAACACAGCTTTAATGCTTTCTGAGCATTGCTGTAATCACAACTTTTAACATATTACAGTTTTTGTCCAGTTCTAAGAATTTCCTTTTTCCTTCAGATATCCCTTTGATCTATGGATCATTTAGAAATGTGCATCTTAATTTCAACATATTTGAAGAATTTTCCATCATCTTTTTTAACCTACCTAGTTTAATTACATTTTGACCAAATGGCATATTTGGCGTAATTTATTGAAGTGTGTTTATGTACCCCAAAAGAGTATATTTTGGCAAACATCCCATGTGCATTGAATGTCTATATATCCCGTTGTAGTTGGTTGGAGTATTTTGTAGATGTCAGGTAGATTTAGATAGTTGATGGTGGTATTCTATATCCTTGTTGATTTTCTGTTTTGTTACTAAGAGAAGAATGACCATATCTCTAACCATAGTTAAGAAGTTCAATGCTTTTTGGTTTTGTCAGTTTTTTGCTTCATGTATTTTGCAACTCTCCTTAGTTGCATTTAGAATAATAATTTCTTCTTTGTCAATTCATCATAAATGCAATACATAAAATTTGTCTTTATCCCAGGTAATTATTCATTGTTTGGGAGTTATTTTGCTTGGTATTAATACAGACATATGAGAAATTTTCTTGACATCGTTAATTTTAAATGAATTACTTATGGATATCAAATCATTGATCATATTTTTTAGCCCTACTAACTTTGTCTTAATGTGTTTTGGTGATTTTGATTAGATATAATTATTGAGTTATAAACATAATTATCAAGTTACTGCTATAAGACTTTCCAGTATATTGGTCATATTCTCTTCATTTCCTATTTCTCATTTCCTGACATTTTTAAGGTTATTATAGCATTCTATTCTATCTATTTTGCACAGTATTTCTGTATTGTTTTGTGGAGACTACAACACACATTATTAACATTTTACTGTAAAGTATTTACATTTAAAGATCAGCTAAATGAAGTTCTTAGATTTTTGAGACATCAAATAGGAAAAGAAGAATATAGGGGAAATGAGCAGAAAATACAAACTATCTTTTTTTAATGTTTAAGAATATGTTCCTGATTAAAGCTGAAATTATAATACTATTACATATAGAAGCTAATGGTATTTAAAAATGGGAAAAGAAGAAGAACATAAATGAGAGTAAGATTTTAGTGTCATTGGTAACCCTAGCTCCCCCAAACATGATGTCTTGGAGCTGATTTCATTTGAGAATTCTATCAAACATTTAAAGAATTAACATTAAGTTTTTACAGTCTTAAAACTATCTAAATATCTTTTTTTTTTTATTATTACAGTTTAGTGTAACTGGCAACATGGTTTATAACTCCAGCCTATTATTTTTGAAAACTAAATATTAATCTATCTGATCATAAAAATTTCAATTATCAGTACTGTTTCTGAACATTTCCACATATGTTAACATGAGCATGTATGTTCATGTGCTTTTATACAGGGAGGGTAGCTAATGCTCTATTCACCCCAGTGTGTATTTATTATTTTTTCTCCTTTGATAGTAGATCAGCCTGTTTTAGTGGGTATAAAATATGGAATGATTTGGAGCCAAAAAGTCTGGCTTTGAATTCAGATTTTAGTATTTACCAACTTTTACTTTGAAAAATGACAGTCTTTTTGATCGTCAGTTTCCTCAACATAAAACTATTTTTTGCTTTGTTTTGTTTCAGTTTTGACACACAGTAAGTATATTATCTCTCCAATTAATAAAAATAAATTTCTAAAATATCTGTCCTTCAGAATTTATGTTCCAATCTTTTTAACAGTTGCCTTTCTTTAGCTTTCAAACACTTATTCTAATTTAAGACATAATTTCATTTTACTTAGATTTTTCTTTCTTCTTTGGGTAGGATGTTTACCATGTGGCACAGGGTCTAAGTAATTGTTCTAAATATGAGTTAGAGAGTGACAGTTTAACTTACTGTATTGTTTCTTCTCAGTATAAAGTATATTGTAGTTCAGTGGTCAAAGACCTTGACAGTGAAGTTCAACTATCTTATCTGCTCTGGTCTTTGACACTTCCTTGATCTTTCTGAGTCTCTGTTTGATAAACTGTAAAAACAGTACCACTGCTAATGTTGACTATAAAAATTAAGTGAGACAGAACTTCTGAATGCCCAGAACCTATGGTCATTAAGAAAATGAACAATAGATCAATCATTGTGAATTGGAAAGGAAAACAAAAGTAGTTATCCAATACAGAGAATGACAACATAATTAATTATTATTGTGGAAAAGAGACTAAAACATCCATCATAAATATGTGGAAAATTTAGGATATAATTATATTATTTAGTACTATGTTATTTTCCTATGAGAAAAAGTATTCCCATAATATAGTTTTGGTTACACGGAGCTCATAATCAGCAATAATGTGTGCTAATCTTACTGTCAATAATGTATAATGTTGTTCATGTTGACAGATTAGTGTTAGCCTTTCTGGAGGCAGTGAATACACAAATTGTTCCTCAGTCTTTGTTTCTTGATCCATGGGTCTTTGTACAAGAAAAATCTTTCCCTGTCAATTTGAATATTATTCAAATTTTCTAAGAAACAGTACTTCATTGCAGGATGATTTTTACCCTGCCTATCATGCAAGGGAAATTGGCAATATTTGGAAACATTTTGATTGCCCATCTGATAGACTGTAACTGGCATCTAAATGAGAAGAGGCCAAATATGATGCTAAATATCTTACAATACACAGGTGAATTCCTTGACAAATTAACCCATCCAAAATGTAAACGACGGGGGAGGCGATTTAGATTCCTGTATATACAGATAATTTTATTACTCACACAAAGATTTGGCAACTGATTGCTTTACAAATATTAAGATTCCTAATTCCCTACATCAATGAAAATAACATGCTACTTTGGGGCATACCTTCATTCTAGTGAATGAAGCAACCTAAATTTCATTTCTTATTAAAAAAAATTATACCTTTTTATTTAAACTTGTTAAAATTTCCACCAAAATTTTTTCCAAAAAAAAGCTAAATAGCATTAAGGTCCTAGATAATAATGTATATTTTAACAAGTGCTTAAATTAATTTTTAAAATACTAAGTTAAGTTTTAAAACACTAAGTTAAGGTGTATGTTGAGAATTGCATTTTTGTAGCAGGCAACCAATACTTCCTTCAAACTTAAAAATATAAAATTCAGGCTCAAATTGTAAAAGAAATTTGATTGATTGATTGATTGATTGATTGTCTTTTTGAGACAAGGTCTCACCATGCAGTTCAGGCTGGCCTTGAGCTCACTTTGTAGCTCAGGCTGGTCTTCAACTTGCAATGATCTTCCTGCCTCGGCAACCCAAGTGCTGGGATTACAGGCAAGAGCGACCAGGCCCGACTTGAAAAAGAAATTTTAGAATCAGGTATTTGGCCTTCACTTTTAATAAATATGGTTATTAGCTATGATTTTTCTTATATTTTTCATTTGAGTACTTGGTAAAAAAATAAACTATAGTTACAACATCTTTTGAAACCGCTAAGGATATTGTACCTTTCTCAGAAAAAAGTACATTGCATTTCAGTATGGTAGACAGATTTTTATCCAACGCCATGGATTTCCACTTCTGGGTATTTTTTTACTTTTATTTAATTCCTCTCTATTGTGTGGTTTATGAATCTTTTCTTAAACAGATTGAAACAAATATGGCAAAAAAAATTAAGTATGGCTAAAGTGAAGGAATGTCCATTGGTGGTTACATTATCTCTTATGAGTCCACCTAAACAAAATCTAATACAGATTCACCTTGCTAGTGTGGTGAAGTCAGTTAATCATATGCAAGAAGCTTATATGACAAGGATCCACAGTTTTCCTCTAGGAGCTGCTTGTGTTCTCTCTGACATAAGGGGCCCCTCACATTGATGGCTGACGAAAGTCTTGGGATTCTCAGTCATGTACCCATAAATAAATGGATTCTGCTAAAACGAAGTGCTTGGACATGGATTTTTCCCATCAATATTCCAGATGAAAAATGACCCAGAGGTAGTATCTGAATAGTAATCTTATGAGACCAGGAACAAAGACTCAGCTAAAACATATTCCTGAACACAGATCCTCTGAGATAATAAATGTGTGTGTTGTTTTAAGCTAGTAAGTCTGTGTGATTCGTTACACAGCTATAGAAAATTAGCGGTGTTGTTGGGTTCTGCAGATCTAGACATCCTCCATTCATTGCAAGGTCTTGTGTGTATACTAGAAGGCAGGCGCTCTTGGAAAAGACATGGAAAGTAAGTCAACTCAGATGTTCTACTGCATCTGCCAGGATTCATCACACTAAAAGAAACAAAATCGCACTGTCTACACAGTGATGGGTTAATACAAATCTCACTTGTCAACTATTGAAAATGGATTATCGAAACTCTGAATTGTACCTGATCGTCTCTTTACTTCTTTTGTTGCCTTTCTCTAATGAAATAAAAAGCATTCAGAAATTTTAAAAGACATTTTTTGAGCTTTGGTATAAATTTTACAAAAAAATTTTTTTTTGGATGACTCAAGGGTGAATGAATCATCAACAGATGGTTTCAATTTTTCTTTTTTCCAAACATATGCTCACTAACAGTAAATTAGCCAGTTCAGTTGTCTGATTTTTCACACATTTTAAAATCTGTTTTTAAGCATAAATCAGATAAATTTAAGATGTTTCAATATTTTGGTGGAATTTACTATCAGGCATTACATCCTTATCTGTTGCAAGTTTTGACCATGCAGGAAAAAGTAAGTAATTACATTTCAGGAGTATGACTTACAAAATAGGTTTTTTAAAAAAGCAGGAATATTTGAAAATCATGTTTTTGTTAAAGAATGTAATATTTTTGGAAAATCATGTCCCAGTCTGGGCGTGGTGGTGCACTCCTGTAATCCCAGCACTCAAGAGGCTGAGGCAGAAGGATCCTTGCAGGTTCGAGACCAACCTGGGCTATAAAGTGAGCCCAAGGTGAGCCTGAACTACATAGTGAGACCCTGTCTCAAAAAGACAGAAAAAAAAAAAAAGAAAAAAAGAAAAGAGAAAGAAAGAAAGAAAGAAAGAAAGAAAGAAAGAAAGAAAGAAAGAAAGAAAGAAAGGTTCTAGTTAAGTTTCTGGTTTAGATATGAGAATCTTTTCTAATTGAGAGAATATAAAGGTATGAAGTTACACATATTTTGGCCACTAATCAGTAAAATATTTTATTTTTTATATTTTCTGGTCATGCATTACCAAAACAGTTTAAAGTATCTTGTAAAGAATGATAGGCAGAGTAGATGGGTCCAAGGTGGGGAAGAATGGGAATTCCTAAAGCAGGCATAAGGTGGGACAGAACTATGGTTAACCAATAAGGTTAATTGCTGAGGTAAAATTGATTAAGTCTGGGACAAATGGGAAAGTGAGTCACTTAGCCAGCGAGCATGT
>RJWT010055419.1:0-10159 GCA_004365215.1 Cuniculus paca
AAACCCTATTGTGGCTATCTTTCCTACACAAATGCAAACACGGCCATGTTTTCCAAATTAAGTTCATAGACCAAAGTACCACTGTATATACAATTTTTTGTGTATTTGTAATTTTGCATGCATCTGTAAATACAATTTGATATTTAGAGGTGACACAAAATTCTGCAGGAAGCTCATAGGGTACATAGAATAAGAAAGATTTGTACTAACACAGGCTTTAGAAGTTGTGTAATTTAATCCTTTCCTATACTGCAAATTTTATTTTTACTTGAATTCTATGCCCCAGGAGGAAAAAAACTATTCAGAGGCACAAGAAGGATGGAATTGTTTATATGTTGTAAAAATTACACGATATTTTGTAGCCTATAGTGGAGATTGGAAGATGGGGAGTGGATTATAGGAGCAAGGTAGAACTAAAGCAATTCCTAGAGCTCTCCATAGCGTATTGGAAAGGACATTGGATTGGGAGTCAGGGAACTAGTGATCCCTGTCCTAGTATTGATTGCCTTTAATTTCCTAATGTCTTTCCCCTCAGTTTCTCATTTGTGTATTGAAACATAAATGATCCAGAAAGATACCTTTAGGTTCTAGCAGTCTTTTTATCAAATTCCAACTAGGACAACTCTGTGGGGCTTTTCCTGTTGTGCTCAGAGAGTGACTCTGGATCCTGCATATCACCCCTCAGAGAGCCCCGTTTAAAGGTTTCTGTCGAATAAAAATATTCATGCTGGTAAAAGAATCTGGTTTACTATTTACAAATATGTTGCAATTAGTTTACGCTTTTAGTAACTAGACATTTTGTGAGCTCATAATTAATAAAGATATAAACATTATACAAGTTACTGTAAGACTGAAGAACTAGGCTATGTTCCTGACAATAGTTTGAAACATGATCACATGACCTTAACAATACTATGAGTCCAGATTCATAAGAATATTTTGCTACCATTGCATTTTAAAATAACTGAATATGAAAAAAGGTAAAGAAGATACAGATTTAAAATCAGTCCACTTAAATTTTGTGACAGTGTTCTGTCTTTATAAGACTTCTCAAATTCTTGATAATTTTCTTCTTCATAAAAGAAGAGATAGTAGTGATATTAGATTACCTTCTTTGTGATTTTGATGTTACACTTTGTTGCCTTGTGTAACAACTGCAAGATCATTTTAGCTCAGCTTTCCTTTTATTTAATACTTTTATAAGCAAAAGAGTATTAATGTGTTCCTGTCATTAAATATATATGAATACATGGAACTGTTCTCCTATTGGGTCATGTTGAAATTGATTTTCCAACTTAGGTTAACAGTAGTGAACAAATGTTAAATGAAAATCAATCACTTTGATTTAAATCTGCTAAATATACTCCTTTTATTAAGTGATCATTTTCCTTACAGTTAACAAGATGATAGATAGCACTTGTCTAGCCTCCGACCTCTAGCATCTGATGTTAGAGGTTTTAAGGAAACTCTAAGCACAATCGTTTGATCATAATTTAATTTTTATATCAAATTTGCCTTACTATTGATGAATTTAGAAAGTATATTTTAAGTACTGCTTATAGATAGAAAATTTAGAATTAATGTAATTTTGACCACAAACTCTTAGGCTCTTAATATTTCAAACATGTTTGAAAAAAACATTATTAAGCATAGAATATAGACAGAAATGCAACAATATTATTGGGAAGTATAACTCAGGCCCCGAAGCACATCAACATTTAGCTTTTATTTTTGAATCAGGAAACAAAATTTAAAAATCAGAAAAATCCCCACTGTAATACCCTAGAGACATTACATTTGTTGCCCTAATTCTCCAGGCAACTTTTTGCTAAGTATTTTTATCCCTGTTTTAAGCATAAGGAAACCGAAGCTTACGAAGTTAGAGAAGTTGCCAGGCTCCTGCATATAGGTAGCATTAACTCTGTTAGAACTTAAACAGCATACTGGAAATTGTAGTTTACCATGTAAATTCTACTTTCTCTTTCAAAATGTGTTGATCAATTATGCGGCAAGGCATACCAGTTTAGATTTCAGTGTTTTAGTCTTAACCTGCATGGCCTTGCAATGAATTGAGAAATTTCTAATAATGAATTTAAATAGGAAAGGCCAGTGTGTAACTGAGACGTGACATGTTAGTGAACTATGTAAATAACATAGGAATCCCTACTGACTATTTAAGTATAAAATACCTGAAACATAAATATTTGGCATTTTAATCAAAATTATTGCTGGAAATGTTGGAGCCAGAAAATTATGTGTGGATTTTTTGGCACCTACAGATATTATGGAAGGACCAAGGTTTAGGAATAATTATAAAACTTCTGCACTTTTCTTTAAAAAAAAAGAAATACAATACAATTAATGGTAGAAAATAAATCAAGTTATTCCTCATATTAAACTATTAAGTTGATTATTGTTCTTAATCTAGAAAATCAAACTATAAAGTTTCATCTGAAGCCTCAGATTTTCACACAATCCCAAGTTATACTTTCCAAATATCAAAGCTTTCAGATTCACTACAAAAGAGCAACGATTTTTCATTTAGAATATTGTCGACATGGTTATATAATTTATTGTCTATAATTCCTCCTTAAAATCTAGTTTTCAGGATATTTCATCATTATTTTAGACTTCAGTTACATTTATATTGAATTTACTTTTTATTTCCCAGATTATTCTTGCTGTGAGCGTGAGTCCTCATTTTGATTTATGGAGGAATTGATTCAGCTTGTCAAATTTATACCTTGATCTGTCTGAAAATAGTGTGCCCTACATCATCCATAAAAATACAACCCTGAAATGGTTTTGAAACTACACTATCTCTTCAGGTGTGTTAGTGAAAACTGAGGCAAACATGCTTCCGGCCGTTTCTTTTAAAGACAAACCTCTAGCCTGTGCACAGGGGGAGCTGAAAGCAGGCCCCCTTTCCAGTGGCACTGTGCCTTTTGGAGGACCCTTCTCTTCCTCATGGACCACATGGAGAGCCTGAAGGTTTCTCGCCATGTACCTGGCTTAGAGCCTATTATTTTGAAGTAACATTTGGAAGATATTCCTGCCATGGCCTGGTAACATTATTATTATTACAACAAATAATACCAGCTTTCCCTATCTCCAAGATATCATCCTGTGTACTTTCTCTTGTGTAAGAACAGTAGTTTTAGGATATTAACAGAATAGTTTAAAACATAAGAAAATTAATCATTTAACCAAATTGCAAGCTTAACTTGTTTATAGGAATCAGTTTTGCTAATCATTTATAAAGTTTTATGCTGTTTTCTGCAGCTTTTTTAGAAATAAGGAAACTTTAAGTTAATTAATAGTATTAATGAAAATACAACATATGATCTATATGGTCTATAAAATTGCAGAGAACTATTATAATTTTTAAATTATGAATGC
The DNA here is from genome assembly GCA_004365215.1 of Cuniculus paca. NCBI lineage: Eukaryota > Metazoa > Chordata > Mammalia > Rodentia > Cuniculidae > Cuniculus > Cuniculus paca. The sequence continues at coordinate 3,400 of RJWT010055419.1, forward strand.
TACAGTGTTTCATTTTGGAGCAGTGCAAGTAGTAACTATTGAATTCATTAATAGGCTGGCAAAGAGTATAAATAGAGATGTAATAAATGAATTTTTGGCTATATTTCTATGACTATTTCTAGGATTGAAGACCCAGCAATCTTACCATGAGTATTTAGTTAAAAGGAATGTGAATGGAAATTGATCAAAGTAATGAATATTGAGTGAGAATTTTTTTAAGAATACAAGTTTTCTAGTGGTTTCATAGACTTCATTGGAGCCATGAATATTCACACAGAGCAGCACTAGTATGATAACTGTTTTGTTCTTTTTTATTATAAAATTTTGAATATAAGAAATTATGCATCTTATTTTAAAATTATTAGATGATAATTTACCATTAACAGTATCTGGAAATGGATGTATTTTTAGCAAAACTTTGTAAGGGTGATACATATTTACTAACAGGAAGCAATTTTAGTCCAGATTTGATCAACTCATTTAAGTCACAACTTGGCTTAACAGAGAATTTATATTTTTTCCACAGCTTCCATATGCTAGCTTTGTTACATTCCTTTTCTTATTTAATCCTCATAAAAAGAGATTCTCCATTATGTACATGGGAGGTTAACAGTTAAACAGTTGGGAAATGGTGAAGTTAACAACTATTTATGCTGTTTAGGAACACAGAAATAATTGTATTATTACCAAAATGTCAAATTATCAAGTACAACAACCAGTTAGCAGTTATTTTACTTTTGAGAGGTTATTTTCACAGAACAAAACAATTTTCAAATTATACTTTCAAGACCAGAGTGATATTATGAGACCAGCTGAAAACAATCCTAACAGTCACACAACGTGCTATATTATTATACAACAGAAGACTGATTTTATGGTGAAGGGTCTCAAGTACCTTACACTGAAGTTTCCTTTCTTTCTTTCTCTCTTTCTTTCTCTCTTTCTCCCTTTCTTTCTCTTTCTTTCTCTCTCTCTCTCTTTCTTTCTTTCTTTCTTTCTTTCTTTCTTTCTTTTTTTCTTTCTTTCTTTCTTTCTTTCTAGAGAGAAGGTTTCCTTATGTAGTGCAGTCTGGCCTTGAACTTGCTTATGTAGCTCAGCCTGGCCTCGAACTCATGGCAATCCTCCTGCCTCAGCTGTTGAGTGCTAACTCAAGAGTTTCTTGACATTGAGGCTATATTAACTTTTCTGTTGCTCAACAAAATACCTGATTCTCACAATTTAAAGGAAAAGAGTTTTATGTGGCTTGTGGTTACAAAGGGCTCAGTCTATGGTTGGCTGACTGCAAAGCACTAACATCCTAGTAACAGTAGGGAGTGGCAGAGGGAAGCTGCTCGCCTTACGGTGGTGGGAATGAGAGCAAGGAGCAGCCCCAGAGTGGAAGGGACCAAGGACCAGATACAGCACATCTCCATATTTTAATTGTCAGGAAAGCTTTTATTTACATTGGAGTTAGTATCTTACAATGTAACTAGAAACAAATTCTTGGGAATACTGAAATTTTGTGTATATTATTCTGTACCCAGTACTTATTGCTTACGCTCTTTAAACTTCACTGTAGTAACCTACACTTTCTCAGGCAGACCTCCATAAAGATCATGGCTGTCTGGTCACCCACCTGGGCTGGTGACAGCCGTTGCAGCTGAAGCCAGCCCTTGTCATCATTAATGACCTGCCTTTGACACTTTATCCTCACCATCCTTGTTTAGGTGCGAGTATGGCATTAGAATAATTACTCTCTGTCACTCTTTATTTAATAGTCAGTTCTTAGTGACCCCAGACATGTCAGCATCATTTGATAACACGCCAAGCCCATGTGAGGTCCTATGTTCTCATCCTGTCTGTGGGTGCCTGTGTCTTTTGTCTTTCCTTTCTTCTCATAATGCTCAAACCTACCGTTTAGCTAAACTGGTAAATTTTCATTTTGTTGCTCATATTGAAAGGATTCTTCTTCTAAGTTTTTAAATAATAACCAGACATTTATTAAGGAGTAATATTTTCTGAGATTAAAGCATAAGAAATGGATGTAGTCTCTTTTTATTCTACTAAAAAATCTGGAGAGCTAAAAATCCAAGAGAGTAGTAATAGTGCTGCTTCAGGGGAATGATGAAATCCAAAGGGAATAAATAAATCATGTCCTCAGATTATTATAATACCTATATTAAAAACCTTAATTCAAAGTTCTGAGTTTCTCAGAGGCCTTTTCTTCTCCCCTTTTCTCCTTTCCTTTTTCTCTTCTTCTTCCTCCTTCTCCTCTTCCTACTCCTTTCATCTCCCTCCCCCACTTCATTTATCCTGCAAGAAAAGTGAGCAGATTCATCCAATTACTGAAATGGAAAGAGGAGAAACTTCCTGTATGATTTTTTTAAATCATGAATTAAAGTCACCATAATGTATGTTTATTGAATGGGTTTATAAATTCTTTTGTCTCAGAGATTGAAGATTGAAACTCTTTTTTAGACTTGTATAATCTTTGTTTTACTTAAAACTCTATTCATAGGCATCTGTTATGGTTTATTTTACTTAGGAGAGTTAATCTAAAATATGCTTTTGAATTTCTGTGTATCTTAATTTGACACTATCAAGAAAACAAAGTAAGTCATGCCTGAAATTTGGAATAACACATACAGTACTTTGTGTGTATTATGTGATGTACCCCCAGCTTTATTGTCAAAAGTCCAGATTCAAATATAGCTTTTTAATTTAGTAGCTGATTGGTTTTTAGCAAGTTATATAACATGTTAGAGTCTCTTTTTTTTCAACAGAAGTGTCTTATCTGAGCCACAGAACAAAAGAAATAATTTAGGGAACTGTTTTCTTAATTCTCCCAAGCATGTCACATAGCTACCATAAAGCTTAGTTGAGAAGTTGGTCATGTCCAACAGACTTTTTTTTGTTTTTAAGCATTAAGTCTTAGTGCACCAATGGAACTCTGGTTAAGAAAAGTTAATGAGAATAAAAATGAATTTCTTGCCTACATGTTTTTGCTACTAGTTTTCTTATTAATTGGTTTTACAAAGCTAGGGATAAGTGTTGTCAACTAGAAATTTCTTATCTTTACTTCCCAGATTATTATTCAGTGAAAAGACAGTGTTTCTGAAGCTAAAGTTAATTTCTCAAATGTGTCCATTTGGGATAAAGTACAGTTTTATAACAATAATGATTAGAGAGGTAGAAATCTGTTTTTATGGGGCTCAAAGTTTTATTTTTTAGAGTTTTTGCAATATTTATGTACAAGATACTTAAAAGTACATACTAATTACTGTACATGCTGATATATTTTTCCAATAAATTGTATCATCACTCACAAATGACCTTGTTATGTGAGGGGGAAGGCAAGAGAGATGTATTGTGCCCCCTGAGAGCAGGTGGAATGATGCGTATCAGGAGAAGACACTAAAGATTTATTGTCTGTGGCAAAGGAAACACAGATCTCTGTTTGTACAGTAAGTGTTTTTGACATCACTCACAGTAAAGGGTAGATGGAAGCTATAGGTTAGAAAAGGTTCTTCAGGGGCAAAATAAAAATTTTCACTTTATTGCTTATTTTAGTTGTGCTGCTGTTTAGTTTTTGTGACTCTTAAAGCATGAATAATGGTCACATCAAACCAATCTTTATTGTAAATAAAACCTCACTACCCAAATAATTGGAGTAGCCTTAATGAACTAATATGCAGGACTGGACTCAGTTATAGGGGGAGGTAGCAGTATATAAAGCTATATAAGTTTTTCTTCCTGTTTCATATTTTGCTGAGAAGAACTTTCTTCCCTGTTACCATGAACTCATTTTAAAAAGATAATATGGATGACTCATTTAGCCTAAAATTTGAAAGAAGGAGGACATTCTAAAGGAAGAAATACAAAGCTAAAGGCAGCTATTCTCAGTAATCTTCAAACAACTGCATCTAACTGAGGAGTGAAGGTTTGGATTCAGCTAATGTATAGTCAAGTTTCTATTTGATTCAGTTAGAAGGAGCAACTCTTGTGTAGAAGAGATTCACAGTAATTCAGAATATTATCTCCATAAGCCTGTTAATCTTTAGCAGATATAAAGTGTTGTATCCTTTTTGAAAGTATGCTATCTAGATGCTATGGTTTTCAGATTAGTACTCCTACCCTAGAACATATAAACTCTATGCTATATTTCTTCATGTTCACCTAGAAGGAACTATCCTAAGCAAATTATCTGTATTCCTTTCCTGACTTTATTGTTATTCTGTATTGGTGAACAAATTCTTAATATATTTAAAATTCATTTTCTTCTTTTACATATTTAAAATGAGAGCTTTTATACAATAGCACTGACCCCCACTATGGCTGTTTAAAGATTAAATGAGATGGTAAAGGACGTAGCCCAGAGATTGAAACTCAGAAACTACTTAATAAAATTTATGGGTTATTTTTAACAATAAATTTTTATTAGTTTATTATTATGTTTCCAAACTCAAAGTATCTATTTCTCAAATTCATTCCCTACATTTTACCACATTGTTCATTCCACTTTGGAAGAGCTTATTGTCTCTGCTTCAACTTTCCCGTTTTCCTTTCCTTGTCCTTTTTTAATTTATAAGGCGTGATACAGTGCACATATCTAGGGTTTACACTTACATGTAGGAACAGATACAGTGAAGTAGGGTATATTTATGCTGGGTGGAATTTAGTCTGCATTGTAATTGGTTTACTTCAGACCATTTTAACAGTGTGGGGCTCTTTTATTCATTCTTATCTTCTCAGGGATGGAATGATTAAATCTTCTAGATGAAGATTCCAAACGAAAACTACAAAAGAAATCTGAACACTTGTGATACTAAGACACCTAATAAAAACTTAATACTTTGAATCAACTTATACTGGGGGTCTCAAATGAGTAGGCAAAGGTTTATTAATAAATAAAGCATAATATTGTGTTCCTAGATTTATGCTATAGAAATACTTCAGCTTTTGTAAGGATTAATGAGGTAATACAAGTGAAACACCCAGAACATTGCCTAGCATAGAGTACGTGGTTGAAAAATGCTAAAAGATATTTTAACCTTTAATGAAAATACACCGGCAGTTAGTCCATCTCTTCTAACAAAATGTTGTAAGGTGCATAATGATTGACATGAAAATCTGAAATTATAAGGATTTGGGGGCACAAGGTTATTCCATGGTTAGGTTAACTATTGCTATATAAAGAAATTTTGGGGCTTATGCCTAAAAATGAAATTTGCACATTTGGTTTTCATACAAATTGCTAATCCTACTTAGTGGTCATCTATTCAGCAGGAAGTGTCCCCATATTTACTACGTCAACTTTGCCTTCAGCAGACAGTTTACTGTAGAAGTGAAACAGCAGACAGATGAGGGAACCTCATGCTCATCACTTAGGGAGCCCTGGAGTGGAGAAAGTCCATTTCCAGTAAGTCTGGTTGAATTAAGCTTAGATTCATAATTAAATAATGTTTTGCAAGTCAAGATGTATGTGTTTCTAGTACATTTATATTTGATTTTCTTCAGAACACAGGTATAGAAGATTGCAGTGTTGTTGGATGATTACAACACAGTTTTGTTCCTGGTGTGGTGGCCTGTAATCCCAGCACTTGGGAGGGGAGGCTGATGCAGGAAGATTGCTCAGCCTGGGCTACATATTATGAGTTCAGGGCCAACCTGGACTATGCAATGAGACCCTGTCTCAAAAAAACTACAAGATAACTTTATAATTTTAATTAAATTTCCCTGTCTTCCTGTTGGCAGGCATCACACTCTGAATTGCTGAAACCTCAAAAACTCTAGGGAAAAAAATGCTGGTATAGAAAGAAAGAGAGTCAAAAGGGGCAGAAGAGTCTGCCAGCAGTGGTGGACATGCTTAATGTATTTAAAAGATTAATGGACTATTGAAATTAAAATTGCCAACACAACGCGTATGATACTAAACTCACAAGTGTATGTGTATCAGCCATATGGGCTACAGCTTAGACCAATGACTGACTTGTATTTGTGAGAATCTTGGTGTAGGCCATTTTCATTTATTGTGAAGGTTGAAGACATTTTTATTTGTCGCACAATTTAAAAATACACGCTTCAGTATAAGAATTCGTGTTCACGTTCTCCCCCACAACCTGTGCAGCACATCATTTTTTTGGTGAGGTGCCAGCATATGATACCATAAAATCTGAATATTATTCTCCTACTAAGCAGTTTAAAATGGTCTTGTGATTTAATGGTTTTTAATGAGTATAACAGTAGGAATTATCTCTATACGTGATACAGTATATCAGCCACCTTGAATAACAAAGTGCAATATATAAGGTAATGTGCTTCTTTTTCAGCATTGTTTAAGTTTTTCTACAGTGACTGAAATGCTTATGTCAAGTTTAGCATGAAAATGCAGAATCACTTTGGTTACATTTGCTGGACTTGAATTTTAGATTTATTCCTGCTATTCTGTCACTGTTCTGTGGTTCACAAAGATACACTCACAAGGGAATAATATTTTTTAATTTGTATGAGCAGCACCACCAATGATATTAGACTTTGTGAAGCCTCTGGCAGGTCCTAATTAGCTTGATTCAAACTCAGAAATAAGCACTTTGTCTTTAGTTGCCCTTTTGTTCAGTCTTTTTCTTTCCTTTTGACTATCTTTTTCTAAATGGGCAGCAATAACATTTATAATCAGCCTCATGGTAACTTTTGCAAAGAGTTGTGATATTAAACTTCTAGAAGTGAGGAATGAGTCATTTTGATTAAAAACTAGATAAAATAGTAACCAGATATCAAAATA
>RJWT010055420.1:0-10158 GCA_004365215.1 Cuniculus paca
AAAGATCAAAACACAAAGTGACTGACCAGTGTCTTCTGGATTAGCCACCAACAGTGACTAGAAATCATGGAGAGGAGAGGAAGGGTGGCAGTCCCTAAGCCACGGTGCAGCAGGTGAGAATGATTGAGGACACAGAGGAAGATGAGGGTATTATTTTAAGAAAAATATGACAGGAGAAGCTCCTAAGCTCCTGGGTGACGTGGAGTAAGGAAAAAGCTAGTGCATGTGTGACTGTGGGGAGAACATCTGTAAAGCAGGAGATGCTGAAGTTACAGAGATAAGAGCACCGGAGTCTTTTGGAGGACCAAGCTTGTCTGGGCCAAAGGACACAGCTTTGGATGGGCATAGATATAGATAGGTATATTTGGAGGCTCTCCCATCTGGTAGCTATTTTGTTTTGTGCAGTAGATCACCTTTTTGAAACTAAAAAGAGAAGTAAGGGTAGTAATGAGGGTGGCAGAGAACAGACCTTGAGGACCACGGGGATATTTTGCAGGACTGAAAAGCATTAGAAATTGGAGAAGAGCTGGAAGATTCTGCTTCCCTGATAATCTTGGTCTTTTCAGATCCTGTCTCAGACATACATGTACCCAATTGACATAACTATCAAATGATAGGTACTTTTTGAGGGCTGACTGTGCCAGGATCTGTGCCAAGAGGAAGGGGCGCAAGAGCAGGTGTGTGGATGTAAATGTTGGGATTGGAGGGCAGACCATGTAGGCCTTGGAGGCTATGGGAAAGATTTGGAATTTACATTGAGGAATCCAGACACCTCAGCGCTCCGGGGAACGCTTGACCCCAATTACCCCCGACACCCCTCCTCCCCAGCTGTGAGTGCTTAGGTCCAGTTCCTGGCCAGAGTTTTCAAGAATTTTCTGTCTCTGCATAATCCATTGCATCCTTTCCAGGAATTCTGTTCTGACATTGGTTATTTATTTCACAGTTGACCTGGTTACAAAAAGCTGTAGAGGATTTTGTGGATGTGATAATCTTATTTCTATTCAAAAAGAATAATTTTTCTTGGGAGCATCTCAGACAATACAAGAAAGTCATACTTTTTTTTGTTGAAAAATGTAAGTGCAGTAGACTTACTCTAGCTCATAATTTTCTCATGAATATGGGAATGTTTATCAAATTTTTCACTTGAGGAGGAAAGCTACTCTAATAGGATAGAAACACTGGAGCTTTTATTGAAGAAACATGACATTTTCACTGTATCTAAAGTTATGTCACTTAAAAATGATCTATGACCTAATGAGATGGCTTGTTTCCTTATAACTTCATTTCTCCTTTGTCTGTGTATTTGTCCAGGAGATACCAGTCCTCATCTCCTGCTCACCAGGCAGGTCTGGGCAGCCAGTTTATACACCACATGACACTTCCACATAGAAGCAGCTGACTGAACCAGGGTGGGGACAGCTGACCCAAGATACCCTATTAGAACTTCATCCCAGATCTCTGGGTCTGGCACTGAGAGACTTGGACAGTTGGTTGAAGGAAATTGAGTCCCCAGGTCTTATAGACAGAGCAACTGCCCACATAGACCAGGGGTTGGTGATCATTTGGGCCATGTGTGCCTATAGAAACACCATATCAGGGAGGAGAATGAGCCAATGCACACACAGAATGGGAGAAGGGACTATATGGGAAGACGGGCAAGAAAGCCCCAGCATCATTCCTGCATGAAATTCCCTGTCTTGAGATGGTGAACCTAGCCCTACACATGAGTCCTTGAGTCATTCACCCTTCCTGACATGTGAGCTGTGGGATTTCATATGATTTTGCTGAGCCTGTCCTAATTTAGGATTGCAGCATGGTCTAGGATTAGGGCATAGTATAGGGTTGGAGCATGGTCTAGAATTGGGACTTAGGAATGCTTGGGAAGACATTTTACTTTCTAAACTCACTTTTTAGCCCCACTTAAAGACAATTTTAAGGCATCCACAACATGTAGGAACTTACAGATACATGAACTGAATCTAACAGTGGATTTGTTCTGTAATTACACATAATGACTATGAACTGCTTTCTGTGCTGAGAAAGGCAAACCCATCCTGACCTCATTTCTCCTCACATTCTCAAATTTCCCACTCTCCTAAACTGACCCAGATACGTGGCTTGAATAGGTCAAAGGGAAAAATAAGTTGAAACTCATAAAGGCTGGAAATTATGCTTTAATTAAATGGTTCTATTAAATATGCACAAAGCTGCCTATAATGAAACATTCCCTGTGACCACAGCACAAGCAAAGGACTCAGCACGCAAGAAGCTTCAGGACCCAGGCTCCAACCATGGGATGCAGAGTTTTTTAGACACAAAGAGATGACGGTCAGAAAGTAAATAAAATTTAAGTAAAAGAAAAAAGAATGAACACCTGTTACATAGTATGTGCTAGTATTTTATTAGGACTTTGTATAAACCTCTCTTAAACTTCAAGAAAACTCAAGTCCATGACTATGCAAATTTTTTCTTAAAGGACTAGATAGTAAGTATTTTAGATTTTACAAACCACATATGAACCCTGTACCTTATTATTTGCTTTAGTTTGTCTTGCTCACATTGTTTATAGCACTTTGAATATGTAGGAACCGTTCTGGGCTTACAGGCCATACAGGCCTTAGCTGCAATTTCAGACATTCCCAGCTATATCAAAAGTTTCTCAGAGACAGACTTCTTTCCAATGAAGCTTATCTGACTGGTGGACTCTTCAAAATTTAGTTATCATACTGAGTTAGAGTTTTTCTTTTCCTGTAATTCCCATGTGAATCTACTTCTGGCCTCTAGAGTTGGCAAATTCTCTCCCTCCTCCTAAGCTCTGCAAGGAAGCAAAGCTTCTTCTCTACAGGTAAACCTTTCCATCAAAATCATCCTAATCTGGTATGAAATTGTTTTTGAACTGCCAATGAACTTCCTAAAGTGAGGTATCCAGAATGTGCAGTGAAATTTGGTGTGGCCATTGCTGACTCATTTCACCTGTTAGGAAACCTAATTTGAAGAGAATGCTGCTAATAATTTTACCTGTGATGGTTGCTTCTAGCTGGCAATCTGACTGGACTAAGTATTGCCTAGAGAACTGGTAAAGCCCTACTGCTGAGTGTTGTCTGTGAGAGTCCTTCCAGAGGAGGCTGATACGTGAGTTGGTGAACTGAGTGGGGAAGATCAACCTTCAGTGTGAATGGGAACCATCCTATCAACTGGGGACCAAGATACAAGAAAAATGGGGAAAGCATGTTGTTGGCATTCCAGGGTCTCAGTTTTCAGAAGCCTTGTCTCAGGACATACTATTGCCACCACAATCATGTGCACTAATTCCCCTAAAAACGTCCCCCCATCTATCATCTATCTATCATCTATCTATCTGTCTATATCTACCTATCTTCTATCTATACCTATCATCTATGTCTACCTTTTATATCTATCTTCTATCTCTTTCTGTCATCTATCTATCATCTATCATCTATCTGTCATCTGTCCTATTGCTTAGATTTCTCTGGAGTGCCTGAATGCACTATCTATGCTTAAATTCTTTTGATGTTTGTTTGGTTGCTTAGTTGATTTTGTTTTTGTTTTAGCAGCTCTATTACCTGAGGCTGGTGGTGTTCCACCTGAAGTGTTTTTTTTAATAGACGTTCAGATTTCTATAATAGCATGCCACCAAAGGATTTCAGGCAGGGCTCGTGAATCTCTGTACAAATGAGTGCCAGTTCAGTGTTCTGTTTCTGTGAAATGAGACTAGAAGTCCTCTGAAGGGCAGGAGCCATGCCCTTTGATAGACAAAAAGTGTGAATCACACTGGCAAAGTCAGCTGTAAATTTTTATGTTGAGTTTTAATATCCATTTCTTCTAAAGGAGACCACACAGAACAGACCAAGGCTCTCCTCTTGAGATTCAAATGAATTATTTATGTCCAAAGAAATGCTTTTAGGAAATCTGCAATCAGCAATGATTTCAACCATTGGAGCCTTGTTCTAAGGTTTCGGTACCAGGTTGGTAGGTCCTGAGAGCAGACAGACATTTGGAGGAAGTGACTGAGAGGGAGTAAAGTAACCAAGCTATGTGCTTATTAGAAAAATTCAATTCTATTTGAAGATCATATCTTTGGCCTGGCATTGTGCAGGACATTTGAATGTTCATCTCAGCTCTCTCTTTTAATAATCTCCCTTTCGTGTATTAAAAGTCCCCAAAGCCATTTAAATATTCCTACCCATTTAGCAACCTAAACTGTGGGTAAACACATGATCTGTCTTTCTAAAGAATTCTAGTATTTTCCCAAGCTGTCAGAATGCTTGCATTTTCTTTGCTGTTTACTATAGAAAAGAGATGATGGAATTCGATGATGCCAAACATCACAGCCCCATCACAAAGACCCTGCAAATTTATTTGTTTCCTTGTAAATTTTACCTTTAAAGCTACCAGACAAATGTGGTTTCACCTCAGCACAGTGCTGGCATTGAAAATAATCAACTCCCGGTGCCAGGACTGTGCTCTGCTGTTTACAATGGGTGCAGCCCAGAGGCCCCAGCACAGCACCTGCCTCCAGTCCATCTCCACCACTGCTTCTCCAATGTTTCTGCGCTAATGCAAGAGACATACTCTTCACTCTAGAGGGCTGCCTGAGGGACTTGAGTGAGCCATGCACAGGGTAAAGGCAGCGCGTTTCAGAAACAATGACAATAAAGTGCCTGAATAAGCCCTCTAGAGTTACAGTCAAGAGAGAGAAGATGCTCCTGTTTCAATGAGTTGATGTGGGATAGGAAGGAAAGAGAAAAATTTTTAAAAACAAAACTTTGAGAATCACTTGAGACCTAAAATCTTAATTCGTCTGGAAACATACAAGATAGGTCTCGATAGAGGCAATAAAATCATTTTCCCATGGATATGGAAAGATGGTCTCCTAAGAAAAAAGCATTTTTTTTAGGGAAATGAAGAGCATAGCTACTTTCAGACAGTATCTCAGCCTCCCCACCACCACCAGAGTTCAGCAGAACCCACAGGAAGAGTCAAAACCTTTTCACTGGCACTACCTTCTGCAGAAGACCTATGCCCAGGACACATCTAAAAGAAGCAAGTAAACAGCACCTTTATCCAAAAAGTCCAGCACACATTTATCTAGTGACAAGTACAAATTTAGCATTTTTAATTAATGTTCTTGCAGACAAGTGTGGATATGTATATGCATATATACATATATATATCAAAATTGAGAATTTACAAATAAGATTTTATGCATTTAGTCTAGCGTTGCGTGAGTCCATAGAATAAATCTCTAGCAGTGTTTTTTTTTAAATTCAGTTCTGCATACAAAACGATCCGAAGCTTAAATTCAGCTGGTTTTGGAGGAATCGAAAATGAGAAAAACAGAAAGCGTTCTATGAAGCAAGCACATCATGCTCATGCTGTTCCCTGGAGGTGCTGGAGTGTCTGAATTCTGTGCCTTCATTGTCTGGAAATCACACTGATCAGCTGCTGGTTTCTGATGTCCCTGGGACGTGCTAATACAAAGAATGTGAAAATTGAAGTTTCAGTAAAACTGATTCCCATTCTGTTCATGTTCCAGGCCAAAAATGGGGCTGGATTCCAGACTGAGGATGACCACAATGTTCAGTGTCTATCCTGTGGCCTTCCTGACACTCAGATGCAGTGGGGATTGGGACACCATTTTTCTCCTGTTCACAGCCGATGGTGCGAGTTAGTTGATGAGGCTGGGCAGGCAAACTTGTAGGGCGATGGTTGGTCCTGTGGTCACCACTTTCCCGGGATGGAGACCCCACACTCATACCAGCCCACATAGTAGTAGGGGGTGCCAAAACCAATGTGGCCAAAGCTGACGGGCTCCTGGCGATACTGGCGGTAGTAACCTGGAAGGGTGATGGGAAAGAGAGGGGTAGAATATGCATCAAAGTCACCTGCCCAAAAGGAAGACTTCTCCTCCTTAAAACTTCCTTTTAGACAGGAACCCTGTGTAAACTGTTCTCACCAAGTATTACTTCTGAGTAGACACAGCCATTTTTATGAGGTTTACCCAAGCATGATTTGTAGGGAAAATTTAGTACCTCTCTTTCTCTCTCCCCACAAAAAAAAAATAATAATAATAATAATAATTTCAATCAATCACTGGAAACACTCCCTGAGGACAGGCCCTGATCTGGAGAAACAACACCAAATAAGATTCCCACCAGGACCTCACTGAGTTTAGGGCCTGCAACTTGCCAAACCTCAAAACTCCATGGTTTTAATGCATAGAATTTGGGACAGACTCACAACTTTCAAGGAAAGCTCTCAAAGGAGAGAATCCTGTAACCTCTCTGGCCACTTCTCTTGGGAAGTAGAAGGGATGCTCCAACCTCCTCAAAATTTTTTAAGAGATTTGTATTTATTTATTTATTTGCTTTTGTGGTAGAGTCGTGGCCTTGTTTACTCTTGCCAAATAAATGTCTGCCTGCTACTCTGACAGTCACCATATTGATTAGTCTATGAAGAACTTTTTAGATAAGATTAAAATTTACATCGGCAGAGTGAGGAAAGCATATTACCCTCCACAATGTGGATGAGCCTCATCCAATTGGTTCAAAGTTTTAAAAGAAAAACACTTAATACCCTTAACCCTATAAAGCAGAGGGAATTCTAACTCCAGGTAGCCTTTAGATTTGAACTATAACATCAGTTCCTTCATGGGCCTCCAGTTTGCTGGCTTACTCTGTAGATTTTCAGTGCTGCCATCCTCCATGAGGACATAAACCAACTCCTTAAAGTAATCCTGGATAGATAAATCCTATTGGTTCTGTTTCTCTAGATAAGGGAGCCCTGATACACTCATCTTACTGTTTTATGTATTTTAATTCTTTCAAATGAGTAATTTATGCACCAGTATATAATTTTTTTTCAAAATAAGAAACTTGGTAGATCAACACATCTCATGTTTTGAAAATGCCAGATTAATAATAGTTGGGTGCTTAATGAAAAAGGTGATGAATTTCATTCTACTATTCTGTTTATTTGTTTGCTTGGAGGATTGAGAGAGTCAGCAATATATTACCAGTTGCTAACCCTAAAGATCAGTATACTTGCCCTCACATTATAGTGGCATCATCAAATATGGTGCACTATCTCTAAAGCCTACCCTGGTGAATAGGTTTGAATGTTCATCTTTGCCTTCCCTGTACTAACCCCCCTGCTAACCTCCCCAAGGAGGCCCTCCATTCTGCACATTGAGCCAAATTTTATGACTCGGTCTAGACTCTACCTCTGCTGAAGAACTCTGATAGTCTCACTCTTCAACCATAAATCGAAGGCAGAACTATGGTGAATTTGCTTCTTACATACTCCTCTCCCACACCCCTTGCCCAGCACAACATAGTAAGCATTGATCATATTACCTTGAATCTTAGGGAGGCCTTCTATGTAAGACTGAGGCCCTGTTCTTCCATCAAGATGTGAATCCACAAATTGGCAATGGTCTTCACCTCTCCCCCAGCTGTCTCCAATGCTGTAGAATGTATCTGCGTAGAGGAATATGAGTCAGTGACAAGTCAAAGAATGTTGCAGCTGGTTTAGGAGCTGGAACAAGCCTTGAAGAATTTTAACTGGGCACATTACTTAAACCATTTATTTCCATTTCTTTCCTGTCTGAAAGTGGTGATAATAGTAATAACCTAATTAAGTATTATAAGGATTCAACACAATCATGTATACCAAATACATAACAAATGTTCAGAATGTAGAAAGGAACAAAATAGGCAGTTTTAGTCTACAAAAATGACTGAACTTTTTGATGCCTCAGTTTTAAAAAAGAGAAAAAAAATGAAGAAAACTACTTTATAAAGAATTGTGAAATAATTATGAAATGCAGGCAGGTCTATATAATTAGAAGGGTCTATTTCATGCATATTGAGAAGAAGGGTGGGAGTCTAGCATAAGATGCTGTCCACGGTCCTGAACCATAGCAACACAATAGGGCTAAGTTTTTGTATGTCCTTACCAGGATATCAGAGATGGTTGTGCAACCTCTCCTAGAAATGCTGAAGGATGAGAGGAAAAGGGTGGAAGATAAAGGAGAGAACAGAGAGATAAAAACATGTGGTGATTTTGAGGAGAGGCAGATATGGAAATAGCCAGAATGGGAAATGGTGGTGGGGCAGGAGGGAATTTTGCATGCACACTCCTTTTTTCTTTCCTTTTTCCTTTTTTTTCGGACAGGGTTTAACTAAATACCTCAGGCTGACCTTGAACTTATTATGTACCCCAGGCTGATCTCGAAATCGAAGTGATCCTCCTGCTTTAGCCTCCCAAATGCTGGGATTACAGGCATATACCAACATGCCTGAGTGACACTATTTTTAAATGATCCTAGCTAGCAAGAAAAAAAATTAAAAACTGACCAGGAACAAAACCTAGGTTAGCTGAATGAAAGCCTAAAGTATTTATTTGCAAAACATTTATTTACAAAACATTTAAAGAATTAAAAGTCATGTAAGGTTTGAAATTAAAAGAAAAAAGTTGGTGTGAGTAGGTGAGTCAAAGACAGCTGGGTGTCAGTGGCATTCCAAAGTATTAGTAGCTCAAGGTACTCTAATTGCTCCTTATTTCACTTTCCTACCCTGGGCTGTAAACTTTTCCTCAATCCTTCCATTGTACACTCATTTTGGATCAGTAGCCAAGAAAATCGACCTTTTCATATCTAAAAGAATTTTGAGCTTCATTTCTAAAATGCAGTTGAGTTTCAAAAATATATCTTTGATTTCCAAGGTAAAAACTAATAATCTCAAAGTAAAACCTCTGACAATGGTTCTCGTTTCAGCAAGAGGGAGCCATAACAGGTCCATGCCTCAGGTACATTCCAATGTACCTGCTGGGTCAAGTTAGCACCTGCAAAATCAAAATTTTCCATACCTGCCATAGCCAGCCATCCCCAAAGACCTACCTTTCAGGTTGTCACTGAGGTAGATTTTGTACCTCAGTGAATTACAAAGAACAACTCCCACAAACTTTTTATACCATGTCCGCTTCACATATTGCCGGCCATGGCAGTCTGTGTATCCTGGGTCACGTTTGAAAGTAAACGGGATCCAGATGGGCTCACCACCTTAACAACACAAAGCACACCCTCTAAGTGACAGTGCCACATAGTGCTTATTCTTGTACAAGGTACTCCAGACTGTACTTATTCACAGTTCCCTTCCCTTCTTGCAATGCCTCCTTGCAAAGTTTTCCCAACCCCAATGAGCAGCCTCTTTGTCTTTGTCTCTTCTTTTTCAATACTAAATAACCACTGGAGGGGGCATCTTTTTATGTACACATTTTTATGTACACTTATTTAAGGTGTTTGTATTTCAATAAGGGGTTCTCACAGTTAAGGGCAACCTTAGGGTTCAAAGAAAATCAGCCACAGTGGTAAATGTGGCCCTTTGAGACTAAGGACCTCTATCCCTAAGTCTCTCAGGAAAGGTTCCTTCTCGTCTTGCCCCTTGGAAGGCCTGCCTTAAGCTTAGCAACAGATATTTCTCAGTTTGTGTGAAAACCAGAAAGTTAAATTTCATTATACACTTAACACATTTTGTTATCTTTCCAGCAGTTTAAAATGTTCTCAGGGATGACGTAAACAAAGTATCTGTTCACAGATACTTGGCTACCCCATCATGCTTTTTCATAGTATTGAGTGCTGTAGCCTGACTTTAAAAATTCCCAGGTTGTTTTTCCATAGATTAAGATGGAAGATGGGCAGAAATTGTCAGGAAATTATGAAAAGCCAAAAACAGTCTAGCATTTCTACTTGTGAATAGTCACAGCGGTCTCATATTCCACATTCAACTTGATAATCAAGAGTGTGGAGACCCACAAGATAACAATATGCAATATATTAACTACAGTTAATTTCGTACTATTTTTTTTGAAATTCTGTATCATTTCTATCCTTTTTTCTGTTTTGCTTTTTAAAATTAAAAAAAGAGAGAGAGAAACATACCTGGAGGCCTCACAACAAGGAGAGGATTGTCTGTAGAATAAAAAAGAAATAATTGACTTTGTATCACATCTCACAATCATGCAAATGTTGCAATGTTTATTGTAACTGAAAGAGCTGACCAAACTGGAATATAGAAAAAATAAATTTTTACATATTAGATGCCAAAGTTTTTCCTTAGTTTTTATTTTCAAAGCATT
>RJWT010055421.1:0-10150 GCA_004365215.1 Cuniculus paca
CTGCTGTGGGGCTTTGTAAAGTCCTCACCTGGACCCTCATACAGATGTGCAGAAGGGTAGTGGGGGTCCAGAGCCAGGTCCCCTCTGACTGCACATGGGTCCCCAGTTTCATCCCAGACCACACATCCGTCTTCATGAAGGCACATGTCGTTTTAGGACTGGGAGGACTTTGAGTTCATCCCAGACCCAGACGCCAAAAAGCCGGCCGACTGGGATGAGGCGATAGATGGAGAGTGGGAAGGACCCCTGATTCCAAACCTGAAGTACAAGGTGAGGGGTTCTCTCTTTCCAGTGGGTGTGAGAAATAAAACAAAAGTGAGATAGAGTCCATTGTAAACAAACAAACAACAAACAGTAATTCTAGGTCTCTTCAGTCATTTTCCCTTTCCGTCACATCCCGAATAGGATTGTGACCTGCCCTGAGCTCTGTGGCTAGGCCTACCTGGGGTCGGGTGGGCTGGTAAAGTACATGCTGAGAGACTGTAGTAGAAGTTTGGGCCGCTCTGGGTAAGGAGTTTGACCAGAGCAGTGGACAGCTGCCACTCAAAGCAACGTGGTCTGTGTAGGAAATGAGTCTGAGGTCAGGAACTGAATGAAAGTCTTGGAAGTAGGCTGGAGAGGAAAGAGAAGGCCATACATGAATCCAAGTTGTTAGGGGAGAAGGCAGAGTTGTTAGCATTCTTAAATGCTGACTCCTGACTTTATGCCAATAGTAAAAAGAACTAACCCAGAGCAGGGTACACACTTGTAATGGCAGCACTCTGGGAGACTGAGGCAGAAAGATTACAAGTTCAAGCCCAGATTGGACAATTTGGTAACTTAGAGAGATCTTGTTTAAAACAAAAAAGAGAAGAAGAAGAAGGACTAAAGGAATTAGTTGACCAGTAGTCCAGCAAGCAAGATAAGCATTTTATTTGGTCACAGTTTCCTGTACCACATACTGGGCAGAGAATGGCCCCAAGTGCCAAACATGTAGATAATGTTGTCTGAGAAGGTAGATTTTTCTTTTTTGAAACTTGATATATCAGCTCCTGCAGAAATGGGGCCAGGGCCAAGCTCAGAATTGCAGCTGCCATGTCATTTACCTCCCTTTAGAAAGAAGAACTTGTAAGAGTCTTGTGAAAAACTCAAAAGAAAAAGAGACAAGCTCCAGGAATCCTGCTTTGGATCCTTATGTCTAACGGACAGTTGCTTTCATAAATTGACTGGTCTTTTTTTTAATTTCATGAGGTCAGAAGAATGGAAAGATAGTAATGACATGATTCCTCTTTGGCTCTTTGCTTAGGGACAATGGAAACCGCGGATCATTGACAATCCCAATTACCAGGGAGAGTGGATTCATCCAGAAATAGACAACCCCGAATACAAGCCAGACCCAACTCTTGGCCACTATTATAACATCAGTGTTCTTGGCTTGGACCTTTGGCAGGTAAAGCACTCCAGGCTCAAAGAGTCATTGATCAACAGTCTTAATAGTTCTCACAAAATGGAAAGAGTTACAGGCTGGAAACATCACACTTGAATACGTCTTGATCTGAGCCTTGAACTACTCATCTTTAAAATGGGGGTAATTATATTCATCCCAATAATTATAAGAACTAAAATATACTTCACCTCTACCATGTATCAAGCACTAAATTAAAGACTTTGCAGACATAATTTAATTTTCACTGTAAACCTTCTAAGTGTGGAAAAGAGACTCAGAAAAGTTGAATAATTTGCCTGAAGCTATACATCTGGTAAGGTGAGCAGAAAAGCTGGGATCTGAGGGCAGGTCTTTCTGGCACCCAGAGTCAGGGTTCTGAGACATGGTGTTACTTCTGCTGTTTTCATATGATTTGGAGGGAGTACTTCTGTGGATAAACAGAATTCAGAAATGTAGCAAAGTCTGAAACATTAAAATCCCTGCACAGGTATTGGGAGTAATTGTCCCGGCCATAGCCTAGCTTCCTTCTCTCTGACAACCATCTTTCCTTGGCCCTGACTGGAAGGAAAAGAGGAAGCCTCAGGTTTCAGCCCTTTGGAAAGCTGTTCTTCTTCGTATCTCTTTCTCCCTGATAACTGTTGTGGCCCCTGAGCCCTCCCAGGAGGTCTATAGGCTGCAGTCCGCTTAGTCCTGGAAGAATTCCCCTGGAGAGGAAGAGAACTCTGTTGGAAGACACTGGACTGGGGTCAGTCCTTTACCCACATTTTCTCCCTTAATTCTTATAATTCTGTAAGGTAAGTATTATTATCTTTTATTATGACCTCATTTTGTGTATGAGACCACTGAACTGCAGAAACGCCCAGTGATGTGCCCAAAAGCACACATCTAGTGCATGGTAGAGACAGCATAATTCAAACAGAGGTCTGTCAGCCTCCAAAGCCGTTCCCATAACAACTGTATCCACAGTACAAGGAAGCCTGTGACGACCACAGCCGCTTATCCTTGTACACGGCCTGCCAGTCCCTTTGACCTTGGAAACCTTTGACACTGGCAAGTGATTTTTACAGTCCAGAGCCACCAAGGTCTCTGGGACAGGTGCCTCATATTTGAGGCTTTCTGGTTATTATATTATATTATTCATTTATCACTTCATTTATTTCTGCTTTCTCAGTTTCCTGGCTCAAGGAGACCACATAGGTGTGCAAAGAGGTCATGCATGGAAATTACTGTGTCAGATAGGGGGTCAGGAGACCAGGGAGGCAGGAAAGGACACAGCTATATCTTTCTTTCCTTCCTGGCTTATCTGAGGAATGTGGATACCGTTTGCACAAGTTCACACTGTTATCTCTGCTTTTTTTCTTCTTCTTCTTCTAACACTGGGGCTTTGAGGTAGGCCCTATACGCAGAGTTCTATCCCCGGCCCTTTTAATTTTTTATTTTGAGACAGGATCTTGCTAAGTCACTAAGTTGCCCAGGCTGGGTTTTAATTTGTGATCCTCTTGCCTGAGCCTCACAGAGTGCTGGGGTTGTAGGTGAGTGCCACCACACCTGGCTCCATTGTCATTTTTAATGCACAACAAAAACTTTCTTTATCTTGGCTGGCTGTAGTAGTGCAATGCCTGTAATCTCAGTACTCAGGATGTTGAGGCACGAGGATTGCTGTGAGTTCAAGGTCAGCCTGGACTACGTAGTGCATTCAGGAGCAGCCTGAATTACACAGCAAGACCCTGTCTCAAAAAACAAAAGCAACAAAACAAAACAAAACAAACCCTTTGTATGTCTTGTAAACATGTGATCACATTACTATGCCTAATATAATTTTTTCCTTAAAATGCTTTTTTTCTTCCCCACGGAAAACATTAAGGTACATGTCTGAAACTACAAGATTAAAAATTATGCACATTAATTGCTCTGAATTCTCTCAACCTGTCTAGACAGGCAAACTTTTCTTGTTTTCTTTCTTTTTTTTTGGCAAACTTTTCTATTTGAAGAATTTAAACCATTTCAGAGGAGTGTTCCTCAAACCTTAATATGTATGTAAATCACAGGGGTGGGAGAAGTCCTGCTAAAATGCAGATTCTGGTCTGGGCTGAAGCCTGAAACTACACTTCTAAACCCACAGCATCAGCTTTCTGTCTTTGTGTGTGGAGCTATGTGAGACAGAGTTCTGCAGGCTGCTGGCAGTGCGTGGGGAGGTGATCTTTGCATTTAATTTGTATTTGGGCCTGGCATTCACAGATCCTGCTTAGCCCTCTCCAGTCACCCGGTCGGGGATGTCCAATTTTCCCTCACATCCGTGCACCTCCCTGGAAAAACCAGGTGACTCCAAGCACGGAGATGATGAATTTTCCTTTTACTGCTCCTTTTCAGTCCCTGATTTCTATCGCTGAGAGTCCAGTTAACCTCCCTGTCCTACCTCGGCCCACCTAGGAAGTCGCTGGACTTTTCTGCCCTTCTTGTTCTGACCTCTCTTGTTCCCCGTTCTGACGACTCCGGACACAATAGCTACTTTTGCCCCTCACGGGGAAGTAATTACATTGTTCAGTCAGGACAGAGGTTGGGAGAAGATAACAGAAAACAAAGAAAAGTCTTCTCTTCCTTTGGGACTCTTTACAATCTTTGGAGGGATTGCAATGGAGGTGGCCTGGCCATAATGTAAAGCATATTGAGACCTGTTGCATGGGGTGGGCTGCACAGAGCCTCCTGCCAGGAAGGCAGCACTTGCCATCTTCATTTTTTTTGTTTGTTTGTTTGTTCAGTCCTGAAGATGGGCCCCAAGGCCTCACATACGCTAGGCCAGCACTCTACACCGAGCTACACAGAAAGTCCCCATCTTCATTCTACTAGTGAGGGAAAGGAGGGCTCAGAGGTGCCATTTGTCATGGTGCCATAGTTAAAAGTGTCTGCATCTTTATGCTCGTTCCATTTCACAGGCCAAGTGAGATAGCGCGGGAAACCATTCAACTAATATTAATATTAACAATCTCATCGTTTTCATCTCAGGTAAAATCTGGCAGCATCTTCGACAATTTCCTTCTCACCAATGATGAAGAGTTCGCTGAAGAGGTTGGCAATAAAACCTGGGGAGTAAGAAAGGTAAGGTGTCCCCTACCCTAGATTTCAGATATCTCACTCCTTAGTTGGGCTCTGTTATGTGCATCTTCAAAATCAGTCTCACAGTCATTGTTCCACTCCTGGTCACATGGACTTGGAACAGTGGGACAAATAACTCACCTCTATTGGACATCTACAACTCTGTACTTGTGACTTTTGTGAGCACTTTGCAAAATTTATTTCACTTAGTACTTAAAATGACTTAACAATCTCAGTACTCAGTAAGCTGAGGCAGGAAGATCACCGTGAGTTCAAGGCCAGCCTCGGCTACATAGTGAGTTCAAAGCTAGCATGAACTACATAGCCAGACCCTGTCTCAAAACAAAACAAAACATGAAACAATAATGAAAAAGCTGGCCTAGCAGAACTGAGATTCACAGTAGTATAAGTTTTAACTTGAGTTAGAATTTGAACCCAGAACTCATACTGCTCTTGGGCATCATGCTGCTTGCTCACAGTGTGGTAATCTTGAAGGACCTCACTGAACCCTTTTCAAATGCAGGAAGGAGGGAATGATAGAGCTGTTTACCAGCTCCATCCCCTCCCAGAACTATTTTATGGGTGAAGTAATACTTGGGACAGTATCTTCATGATGGAGACACCCTATAATTTGGACATCCTTGCTTTGCAGGAAGGTGCATTCAAGCAGGTTTATGGCCAATGCTCATGTCGAAGAGCACTAGTAAAACACAGGCACGATATATATATATATAGATATATTTTTTGTTTGTTTGTTTGTTTTTTTGAGAGAGAGAGAGAACTTAAATACTTGATATTTTGAAAAGAAAAAGTGTTGCGGTAATTGTCATGGGAAAAGTTATTAAAGTTATTAAACTTCCAAAATACTTTTTAGTTAGGTTTTGTCTTGTTTTACTTTGAGGCAATCATCTAGCTTTGCTCTATTGAGTCTCTATTACATATTGTTTAAGAGCGTGACTTTTGGAGCCAGACTGCTTAGGTTCAAATCCAATGTCCATCCTTTACTACCTGTATGAACTTGGGCAAGTTGTATTTAACCCCTTCTTATCTATCAGTTGGGAATAATGATAGCAACTACAGCACCTCTGAATTCCTGGCGTGGAATAAGTGCTCAGTACAGAATAGCTATTATTATTAAGCCACATAGTCACATGACAAATATTTGCTGTGCGTCCATTCATAGTACTGTGGTAGTTGCTGTAGATATAGCAAGTACAGTGAAGTAAAACAGAGAAGCTTTTGCCCTCATGGGTCTTCCATTCAGTGCAGCAAAAGCAATAAGAAATGTGAAGTTGTCTTAGGACTCTGAGTCTTGGAAGTGAACAAATAACATCTCATACAATGCTGTAAGGAATACAAATAATGCCACGAGATTGTTTAGCCCTATGTTTAGTGGTGCAGGAGGCATTTAATAAATATTCAGTAAATCTGTCCAGTTTTATTTATGAACAAATTACACGCACACACATATATATACACACACATATTTCTGTCCACCCCACACATACTGAAAATTTGAATGTAAATAAACACCATCCCAGAAATCTTTAAGACAATGAGAAGACAATAGATTTTTGTTTGTTTGTTTTTTGAGACAGAGTCTTCCATGTAGTTCAGGGTGGCCTTGAACTCACTATGTAGTCCAGGCCGGCCTTAAACTGGTGGCAGTCCTCCTGCCTCAGCTTTCTGAGTATGGGGATCACAGGTACTGCCACCACACCCAGAAATGACGGATATTTCTAACGTGGTTATCCTTGTTTATAGCATCTGTAAATTACTTTGAAATTCCACATTTTACACAGGATGTAGAGAAGCAATGGAGAGAGTTGTATGAAGAAATGGAAAAAAGAAGACAGGAAGAAGAAGCCAAGAAGAAAAAGGAAAAGGAGAAGGACCGAGAAGATGACATCTGGGGACTTCACACAGAGGAAGAGGAAGAGGATGAAGGGGAGGTCGAGGAAGAACCAGGAGATGACAGGCAAAAGGAAGATGATGATAGTGAAAAAGCATTTCGGGGTAAAAATGGAGCAGTCCGTGTTGATCAGAAAGATGAACTGTAACTAGGGGGAAAGGTTACACACAGAAGCAATTGATGGTGTTAGAAGGAGAGGTGTTCACATGGCTAGCAATATTTGGGGAGCAAGTTAACTTGGTCTTTGTAAATAAAGTTGAATTCGTATTTCCACCCCACCTCCTTTGTGCTATATAATCTTAGAAAAGTCACATCTAATCTTGGGACTATTTCCTCATTAGTGGAAAGAATGGTAATTTCTATTTCATGAGGTTGTTGTAAGGAATGAATGCGCTAATAATGTATGTAAAGTGCCTACTATAATATACAGTCAAAAGAGTAGCCACAATTACTGTCATTATTATGGTGTTTATTAAATTAATCGTTGGTGAATAAGCTTCCATATAAACTTGACCCTCACTTTTAATTTATACCAGTACATCTAAGGATTTTATTTTGTTTAAATATCTGTATTACTTAGTATTTACTGAGCAGCATTGATGGTTGTATTTATGCTTAATGATTTGTTCTCTTACAAATGTGTTGAACCAATCAGAGTGGTGTTTTTTTGTTTGTTTGTTTTCTGTTTTTTGTTTTTTTGAAACAGAGTCTCACTATGTAGGCCAGACTGGCCTTGAACTCCCAGGCTGGCCTTAAACTTACAGCGATCCTTTTGCCTCAGCTTCCTGAGTGCTGGGATTACAAGTGTGTGCCACCATACCCAGATAGATTTCTTCGTTTTCATTTTTTAAATTAAAAAAGTTTATAAACTTAAAAATTTACAGTAAGCTATGGTTCCTTTGTTATTTTCATTTATTTTTTATTATGCGGAGTATCATTATCTTCTAAGTAGTTATTCAGAGTGCAAGATATAAACCAAAGATTCTTACAAAAAAGAACGAAACATAACACAAATCTTTCTTTTCCATGGACCAAGATAAACTAGTAGTACAAATGAAACCAATTTTTGAAATATTTTTTAAAAGACTGGTATTTATAGTTTGGGGAAGAAAACGTCTCCTTATTTCCTATTTATCGCTCTTCTGTTTTGATCTTTATTTGTGCTTCTCACATAAGAGAAACCTGAGATATTTGAGCCTGTGTGTCTGGTTCATTTCACTTAACATTATATCCTATTACGGTAAGGAAAAATACTTTTGAGAAAGTCTTTTTGTTTCTCTGTTGTTTTGTGCCCTAAGTTTTAAACAACTGTTACTTATTTGCAAGTTCACCGGTCTTGAATTTATCTTTCCGGAACCACCTACTCACAACATAATCACTTGCAGATTAGAAAGCCCTTTCCCGCAAGCTCCTCACTGGCGGCCCTTTCATCTTCGCAGCAGTCTTGGCGGAAGATACCATTATTATCTTCATCGTAGAGGGTATCATTATTATCCTCATTTTACAGATGCAGAAACTGCTCTGAGCAGGCAAACCACTTGCTCAGGGGGCTGCTAGCAAGGCGTAGGACCCATATCTGAACCCAGGTTATCGCGCTTCAAAATTTATCCTTCCTCCACACCAGGCTGTTGAGTGAATATCCACTGCTATCGAATGCAGAGCAGACAGCATTCTGCATGAAAGAGATGCCCCTGTTCAGCGAAGGGATACAAATGCGAATCTAGAACCCTGCAGGTGCTCCTTAAGTATTAGTTGGAAAGAATGAACACAACTCTGCCTAATGTCTCCAGGGAAGACTTCATGAAGGAAGCGATTTTTTAGCCAGATCTCAACGCATGCATGAATCTATCCAACTGAGACGGGACGGATTTCATAATCAAAAAGCAGGGTGCCCGGGTCACAGGGACTGGGAGAGTGATGCCACGAAGGAACTGCAGAAATTTCTTCCTTCTTTCCTGCAGGTTGGTGCCCAGTATAGTTTCTGGACCTTAAAAATCTTTAGAATATTCTGGATTGGAAAATTTGACTTTGTATTTAACTTTTATAGTGAAAGTCTTCTCATTGTGAAAAAGAGCAAAACTTCAGGTCCCCAGCCTAAAATCTTACCTTTAGGCTGGAGGACTGGTGTCTGAGTGATCTAGATTTTCAGAATGCTGGTCTGATACAGGCATTGTTTATGAAAGATGTCTGCTCTGATTGGTCAGCTGTATGCTCGACCAGTTGTCACATACTTTTGAGTACTGCCAGCTAAAGACACTGATTTTCACGCAGAATTTTGAGGAAAGAGTAAACAATAAGGATTCACTTGAATATTTTTGATGCTGCTTCTCCCAGCTTTGTTAACTTTTCTTTTGCCTTTTGATTGATTGTATAAACATCATTTCAGAAGTCAAGATAATTTTTGGATTGGGGACGTAGCTGAATGGTAGAGCACTTGTCTAACGTGCAGAAGCCCTGGGTTCAATCCCCAACACTGAAAAACAAAGCAATCATTATAGAAATCAGGATAATTTTAAGAAGAAAGAAAATGCATACGTGGTTCTGCCCATTCTGCATATAGACTGAAAAAATTTTTGTTTCCTTCCAGCCATTGAACCATACTCCTCCAGATAATTTTTGAAAATTTTCTGATTGCATATTTAATTTTCCAAAGTAATAGATGTTCGTGTAAAAAAATTGTATTAGGAAGAAAGTTCTCTTTATTTCCTCCCAGTCTTTGCAATTATTTGTTGATTGGTTGATTTGACTTTGGGTACATGACATTCTTTGCTCTGTGACAACGTCACTTTTAAACTTTGTTCACTTATTTTTTTCTCTTTAATTCTTTCCCCTTTCCCCCCTTAAATAACTAAGTACTATTTAATGTGTGTCTTTTCGTTTGTATCTGTTCTTACAAAATGTGAATTTTTGTTGTGTATGAATGTATTTTTAATTTATGTAAATGGTATATTGTTTAAATCTCAATTGCTTTTAATATTTCACTGAGCACTGCTTTTAAAATGCATTGCTGCTCCTGTGTACACACCTAACCCATTGCTTCTGATTGCTACCTAATACATGTAACAGCTCCACATTTTAGCCAATTGCTTTCACCATAATAGACAACCAGTTTGCTTCTGAGTCTCCACCCCTATGGATAATACACTATGAATATTTTAATGCAAAGCCCCTTCCATACCTGTTTAAGAATTTCTTTGGAACACAGCCAAAGTAAAACTGCTGGGCTCACAAGTATGTGAGTTCTTCATTTCACTTTATGTCAGATTTATTTCACAATGGCTATCCCCATCCCAGTCTATACTGCTTGTGCCTACTAGCACAAGAATCCAATGTCTCCACAATCCAACCAGCTGATGTTATCAAGCATTCTAATTTTTGTAGTTTAATATAAAAAAGATGCATATTGCTATTTTGGTTGCATATATTTGTTTGTTTGTTGAGACAAAATCTTACTATGCAGTGCAGGGTGGCCTTGAACTCACTATGTAGCCTAGGCTGGCCTTGAACTCACAGCAATCCTCCTGCCTCAGCCTCTCAAGTGCTAGGATTACAGGCATGCACCACCACACCTGGCACATAGGTGTTTTGATTAGCACTTCTCTGATACTTTTGTGCAGCTATTCATTCGCCTTTGAGTTTTTGACTTTCTTCTCTTTTTATACATCTGTTTTATCTTTGGCTTATTTTTTCCCATGGGCTGTTGCCCTCTTATTCATTTG
>RJWT010055422.1:0-10147 GCA_004365215.1 Cuniculus paca
GTACCCTTATCAAAGAAGTATCATTGTAAGGATAGATTCGAAGATTCTAGTCGCTGGTGTTTGAGAGAAATGAGCTCAGAACCAAGGTATGTAGGCAGCTTCTAGATGCTGAAATACACCAGGAAACTGACTCTTCTTGCAACTTCCAGAAGGAATGTGGCCTACTGACACTTTCATTTAATCCCAGCAAGATCTGATTTACACTTGTAAAATTTGTGACAATAAGATGAAAATTTTGTATTGTTTTATGAAAACATGATTGGGTCAACTTGTTATATCATTAATAAGAAAATAATGGTAGACCTTTAAAGGAAGAAATTATGAATAATCCGCAAAAGCTGGTGACTGATTTAGACTCTAAAGTGGGAACGAGTGAGGAAGTTGATCACAACACCATTGCTTCAAGCCAGAGTGGGACAGTGATGTCTCCTCCAGTGTGTTATTTGGAATAAGCCATTATTTTTAAATTCTCACCCCATTCATCCTACACATTGAAGTTATGCTCTCTACTTTGTCTCAGGCATAACTGTCCATGAATTCTGATTTATCATACTTATGTTAATATCTCATCTTTATAAAATATCAGTGAACCTGTGATTCTTTTCATTCTTATATAAGGATTCACTTCTCTGTTGAAAATAGTATGCATAACAGCAGGGAACATTGCCCTCTTACTCTACAAGACAAAATTGAATAAAATAAACCTTGAAGTGAAGAAAAACTAGTATTTTATTCTAAATGCATTATGCTTTTATCACAGAGCTTTAGAAAGAACAGAAAGAATATTTCCATGTGTCTGACCCACAACTCTATAGGACAGTTTCGAATCACCCTTATGCGATTTTGTTTCTCTGTTTCTGGAATCATTTTTCTTACACTGACAGAGACAAGAGATTCAATAGCTAATTTCTTAAATTGTTGTGGCACATCAATTCAATTAATAGCCCTTTGCTTCACCATTGATGAAAGCTATGCAATGATTAAAGAGGACAATTCACAGAAGTTGAGTGTAGAAACTTCCAAATGCTGTGGTGATTTCAGTCTCCTAGCACCTAGCTGTCCCACCAGACTTCTTATCCAATTTGATCGTATGTAAATATTTAGCCAGTAAAGCCAAGTATAATTTATATAATTGATCTCATTTCGGAGACATGATTTAATTTTTAACTCATCTTCTAGTAAGGCAATATGATAAGTCATGAAGTTTTACTTACACACACCCAGACATAAACACGGACTTACAAACCTTGAATGATTATTTAATTTAGAATGGTTAGGACACTTTTACTCCTTAGGAACTGTATACTCCACACATTCTTTGTTGCTTCTAGGAAATAATTAAGAAATAATCTTGCTTAATTTCTCATTCTGTATCAAGAATATAGTTAAGTGTTTAAAAGACTTTATGGCAAATATGAGTGATTTACTTCAGATTGCATACAAAACCCAGAAACATACACAGTTCTGGAGGGAAAATCAGAGCTCTTTATTTCAAACTGGACTAGATATAAATCTAGCTTTTTCTAATACTTTTTAGCATTAATAAATTAGTGAAACTCTCCAAATCTTGATCTTTCTGTAAAATTTAAATAATAGTACTTACCTTGCATGATTTTTAAAATAAGCAATATTGCACATATGACATAAATAGGACATGTGTAGAAAAAGTGGTATTTGCTACTTAACTAACACTCTTCATGACACTAGGTTGTCTGAAAAATGTTATAGAATTTTTACATCTTCGAGTTAAAGTTTAATATGCATATTGGACATGAAATAAGGAAGTTTTAAGTTCAGTTATCATGGATTCTTAACTGATGTAACCCAAAATCTATAATCATCCAAAAAACTTTACACATGAGTAAAGAAATATAATTCCTTTCTCCACTCACAGTTGTTAAGAAAAGAATTATCCTCTTTGCATAAAATATTTTGTATTATCCACCTGAAACAGTTTCTGGTCAGTGTCTTGAATCTTGAGTTGAATTTTGATTTAAAAAATCAATATACGACAAAATTTAGGTAAAGCTGAAAATTTTTGGTGACTGATTGGCACTTAGCTATGTGTTTCAAGGCTTCCAAAGTAATAGCCTCCACTTTAGAAAGAATCAGTGCTGTAGGCAAAGTCACAGTTTATGACTATCAGAGGTTGTCAGGGACAAACTGCAACAAAATAAGTTTGTTTCATTTTCCTTTGTAAAATAAATGCCTACTACATTTGATTACAGTTTTAGTTTCATCTACTGGTGGCAACTATAAATATAAAAATTAAGCCTTCTGATGCTCTATTCTAGTTCCTTATTACTTCTCACCACCTTTCCTCAATAGGAAACTGACTGTCTTAATTGTTGCCTTTAACAGAAATGATTTCAAAATCAAGCAGTCATGTAATTTGTACAATGTTTCCTACAATTACTTTTTACTGACTGCTTCTAAGGTCATACAATATACAATGTTTGAAAGTTGGGGATCCCACATTCAGTTTCTCAATAAGTTTTTAATTAGGGCCTGTACAATGTTGAAGGCATTTCTTTTTTTTAAATTCCTAATGAAGCAAATTTACTGAAGAAACTTAAACAGTTTATAAACTACACTGCTTTCTCAAACACTTTTCCACTGTTATTTTATATAGCTAATGTTTTTCTGTCTTATATTCATGGCATTTCATTTTATTTCCTTCTACTCCAGGAAAAGCAGATAAATATTTGAGTAAGAAAGTCTCTGGTGCATTTGTAGGCAAGCATTCATTTGTAAGTGTGAGAATAAAACCATCAAAGCTTGAAATTTAAATTTCTGCATTCTGCTTTATTGAGGATCTATGATAGATTTCCTGTAAACGCTCATAACCAAATGGGAACAATGGGAGACACTAGGTTTAAAGAATCTCTTGTGAAATAATTATACTAAATTTAAACTGACACATGTGTTATCAAATTGGGTGAATTTCTCACCTTCTCTACATCATCTTTTCTATCCTTGACCTTTAATTCGTTCCTCTCCAACTGCCTAAAAGGTCAGTTTTTCAGTGTAGTCCATTTCTCCGCACATGGAAAGTTTGCATATCTGTGGGTATGTGCTACAATATCACTTTGAAGATATTAATTTAGTTATAGAAATGTAAAGCACACTGGGTCACGTATCATCTCAGCTACTGTGGAGACTGAGACAGGAGAAACAAGTAAGCTGAGGAATTCAAGACCAGTCTGGGAAATATATAGAGACCCATTTCAACTCAAGAAAAGAAAATGAAAAACAAAACAATAACAACAAAAAAACTGCAAAGTGATGGAAGATTATTTGCTTCACTTTCCCTTCAGTTGCATTTGCAAAAATGGTTTATAAATGAAAACTGCAATTTGGTGTCTTTAAGCAGTAACCTAGAGTCCAAAGCTAAACAAATATTTCGATGAAGAAGAAATTCGTAGTTCTTAAGGAAAATGACTTCACTCAAATAACATTAATCAAGGAAATCAAAATCCTATTACCTTTGCAAGTCATTTAATCCAGATTAATTTCAGTTTCAGATAGAGTTTTAGATAAGGTTAATAGTTTTAGAGAGGGTTAATGGTCTTTAAGGAAGGGCTAATAGTATCTGGCTTAAAGGACTTTGAACAACTTATATGTACAAGAAGAACTAGGTCATATTTGTCACTCATAAAGGCCCAGAGAAGACACTGAATAAATGTCACTTTCTTAGCATACTACCTGCCCTTCATATGTGTACTACATCTTTAGAACTTCCATACATCCTATAACATGCAACATAACCTTATATCATTTTATACAAATCATGCTAAAGAAAGTACTTAAAATATTGAACCATTTCATTTAACCTCTGTACTTTTTAGCCACAGGCATGTGGTTCCTGGCTATCCCTTATTTGGGATTTGCATTTCCCCCTAAGTTGTTATAAATGACATGCCAAATTGTTTTACATGCTAGATCCATAATTCAAAGAGGGAAAAGACACTCTGTTCCTAGTCAGAGAAATTTGCTATGCTTGTCCAGGTTTGGTGACTACCATAATTAATGCCTTCATATGTTTTAGCATTTTCATTTGAAGTGAATCAAATACACACAATGAAGTAGAGTATACTTTTTCTGTATATCACTTTACACAGGTAGTTACTTATTAGTTTAGGATACATTAACCTGGAAGATATAAACCCTGAAACTCTTCTCAACATGATTGCCTATATTCTTCTTGCAAATCCCAATAGAAACCCTTCAGTTATCTTAAGGCACTTTGGAATTTTAGTCCCATGTTCCTGCAGTACTTGATGAGGCCAACTTCTCAAAGTTTATTCAAGGTAGCGGTTTTCAAACCATGGTCTGCATATCCTAAGGGTGCCAAGCCCCACTCTGAGCATCTAAAAGGTCAAAATGATTTTCACACCAACACGGAGGTACTCTTGGCCCTTCTTTCTGTGCTGTTGTTTGTACTGGCTTAACAAAATCTGTCGTGATGCAAGTGCTGGCATTTATTACAACCCAAAGCAGAAGACTGAAATTGTACCATGTTGTTCTTCACCATAATGTGTGAGTTCATACCAAAAAAAAAAAAAAAAAGAAAAAACCAGTTTCACTAAATGATATTCTTGATAAGCAGGCCAAAGTTACTAATCTTATTAACTCTCAATCCTTAAGTACATATGTTCTTCCTTTGTGTGACAAAATGAGAGCTCTACACGGAGTAAGTTTGTCGGATTTGGAAGGCAAGCCCTTGGACAAGTGAGTTGCAAGCTTCTGAATTAGCCAATTCGTTCATGGAACACGGTTTTCACTTGAAAAAACAGATCACAGATAAACCATGGTTCTTTAGATTTGGATATTCGGCAGACACTCCATTGAGAACAAGTACAATGTACCTATCACTTCAATGAAAACAGCTGACAATATGTGTTGCTGATGATAAAATTTGAGTCTTTGAGAGAAAACCATAGTAATGGAAAACTTGTCTTCCACTGAGAACTTGACAGCTTTCCAATACTTCAACACACTTTTCATAAGAACAGTAGTGATATTGATTGATGCAACATTTCGGATTTTGGTAGCATATAATGAAATATGTCGGCATTTAGGAAAAGCTATAAAACTCATTAATGTTTTCCTAATGACCAATGTGAGATAATACAGAATCAAGTATAATTTAAAGTTATTTAAAGTCGTTTAAATTAGTTCTACTAAGGGAAATTATTGTAGAATACAATAAATTAGTTGATATGATTCCACATAGTGAACTAATCCTTAGGAATGTATCCATAGGCAAGGTCTAATTTAATATAAAAAAGAATATTTGCAATTATCAGAATGATCAATAACATACTTCCCTTTTCTCCAACTAAATGTATATATATATATATATTTATAGTCCTATTTTCCTTATATTCTTTAACCTATATTGCAAAATGATTGAATCTCAAAGGAGGTTTCAGAATTTGCCTCCTCTCCACTAATCTACCCATTAAAGAGCTTGCCATAAAATACTTTGATTCACCTCACTAAAATTTTAAAATATAGTTATATTCATAAAAGTATGCCACTTTCTTAACATAGTAAAGGTACTATGGGTTTAGTTAGATGAATTAATAAAACTTTATGTCTCAATTTTATTTCTAATAGAGTAAATATCAATTGCTGTTTCCTATGTAAACAAAAAGGCATTGCTTTTGTTTTGTTTCTCAAAAATGTACAAGTGTAAAAGAAGTCCAAAGATCCAAAGGAATTGAAGACTAGTGTGTGTGCTTTAAAAATAGAATCTTTATCTCCATGGTTCTAAGGGATCACCTCCATGGATTTATTCTACTTTTCTATTGGCTCCTTAACAATATCTCTTTCAGGTGTTTCTACTTAGTTGCCCTTTCCACTGGTATTAGGGATTGCACGGTTCTTTCATTGGTTCAGTTTTGCCTCATTCTGTATTCTCCTAGCTCTATTCCAGGATCTTTAAATGTACTGACCCCTCCCAAATCTACATCACCAGACCAGAACCCAGATTCTCAGATTCTTCTCCTATATCCATTGTATATTTTCATTTGTATGTCCCACAAATGTGCTGAGTTCCACACATCTAATGATGAGCTCATCGTATGAAAGAATGTCCTCCTAGACTGTAGACTTTTCCTCAATCACTATCTACTAGAGATTACCATCTGAGTATCTCTTTAATTACTATTCCATCTTCTTCTCCACTGTTGCCATCTTGTTTAAGATTACTATTAGTTCTTGTTTGCATTATCGTAGACTTGCTATCTCTAGCAATAATGTCTAAAAATCCATTATCTAATGTAGCAAATCAATGTCTCATTTTTCTTCTGATTAAAAATTTCTCCATCGGCTCCAGTATAAAATTAAGTCTTTCACTATCACACCTCCATGATCTGGGCCATATCAAACTCAACCTTCATCTCTTTCATCATAGACCAAAATAAAGGACCAGAATTTCAATGACCAGCTTTCAGACAACTGATTCCACATCTCATCTCTAGGCAGTATCAGAGAATACTACTATTCAAAAGGATCTTTAGAAATAAAGTAATCATATAATTTATCATCCAAACTAGGACACTTTGGAGAGTA
This sequence comes from Cuniculus paca, assembly GCA_004365215.1. Lineage (NCBI taxonomy): Eukaryota > Metazoa > Chordata > Mammalia > Rodentia > Cuniculidae > Cuniculus > Cuniculus paca. Next base: position 6,580 of record RJWT010055422.1, read on the forward strand.
AAAAAGGGTGCTATTAATAATTACATTAGGCTAACAAATATAAACTAGGACTATCCCAGACAAAGAAGCTTACCTTGTCACAGTCTCTGAAGATAAACTACTCCATGAGAGAACTTAAGTCATTAAAGTGAAAAGGTAATGCTGGCCTCATTAATGACCAACCTGGAATCAGTCTTCCTTATCCCCTTAACTACTGATTTTTTCTCCACGTTGTCATGCTTTCCAAATAATTCTCTTAAGATAAAAATCAAAGATGGTAAAGATATGTAATAACTTTATTCGTAGACAAAAGTATCACTATTAAGGGAAGTTTGGTAGTGTATGAGAGATTAAAAGGATCAATGTAGGTATGCAACAGTAAGTTCCATTTCAACAGGAAAATAACATACTGTTTGGTAAAGGTAAAAGAAGTTCAGGATCACAAATCCCCAAATCTTGATTAAGTAATTTCACAGCCACTGATAATCTAGCTGAGTTATCAAAGTATGTGTTGTGTGGTGTGTGTGTGTGTGTGTGTGTGTGTGCGTGAAACAGAAAGAGAGAGAGAGAGAGAGAGAGAGAAACAGAGAAAGAGGATTCCATAATTTTCTCTTCCGAGAACTAGACTGAATCATATAGGAAAAAAAAAATAACCTCATTCATCCTGGTCCTTTATCTACCCTACTAACAGGCATGTACAGTTTCTCTTTGCCTTCTTTCCTCTGAACCTATACAGACCAGTCATGAATTCCAAAATCTAAGCTATCTTTGATTTGAACATTGTCCCAAATTCACTATGCAATGCAGTGACCCATAATGCTGCAAAAAAAGGGTAATTCTTCTTGCCTGTGAACATCTCTTTTCTTCATCAAGTAAGCTGTAACCTTTACTTCCTTGTTCCTGTTGTGTCCCATCAAAGCTGTCTTCCATGAAAATGGGCCCTGCAGGGAGTCTTATCTTAGGGTCAGGAAGTTTTAGTGGAGCATGACATCTCATTTCATTAATTGATCAATAACGTGTTATTCTAATATCATAACCTTTGAAAGTTTCAAGATGTCTCTATTGTCAGCCAGTCTCCAACAAGAAGAAATGCAGACAATAGCCCTCATCCTTAAGGGAAGGCAATGTCTCCCATTCTTCTCCAAACATGAGAAAGCATGTCAGTCATAACTTGCATACAAATGTGTTGAACTAAAGAGAAATTTCTTTGAATCAAAAGAATGGAATTGCTTGACATGGTACTGAAATTTCTTAATTATTTTCTTTCAAGAGGATCTATGCAAAAGTCTCAAAATCTTGTCAGATTGGGGATATTTTTCTTATTAAACAATTGCAATCACCTTATCATCCATCTCTCTAAATTAAGCTTATATTGTGACCCACATGGCAGCAGGTACCATTCAATGATGAGTCTTCACAGGCTCCTACAGTCAACAAAGACACTCAATAGCATTCTCTGGTAAGTGACGCAAACTCTTAAGCATCTGCGCAGTGGGAGATCAAATCTAGTTGATACTAATCAAAGTGGATGAAGTGATTTAGATGATATATAGTATAATGGAAGAGGAGCACAAAAAGAAATCAAGTAGGGGCCAGGGATAGAGCTCAGTGGCATAAGCGCCTGCCTGGAGAGTGCAAGGTCTTGAGTCCAACACACAGTACAAAAAAGAAAAGAAAGAAATCATATAAAAGGTTGTGATGGCACATGAATGAATCCATTTCCAGATAACTTAAAACTGGAAAGATCATAAATGAAAAACACATATCAGAATAACATTGCATAAGATTTTAATTTATTGTATGCATTCTTTTAAGATAATCATATTCTGGATGCTATATTGTTCTCTTTCTCTACTATAAATTTGAAGACAATTGCTTATTCACTTTGCAGTTATCAAATCTTCTCTTCAGAAACTCCCAACTATGTGGATTAGTTTACCATAAATGCCAGCGGTCAAAATACCTACAATTCTAGCAAAAGTAGCTTCACAACTTTTTCTGTACATGATCAGTACATATTTTGTATTTACCTATACTGCATTCAACATTTCTATTAAAATGCACTAAGCATTCATTTCACTAGATTCTCTACCAGTTTTCAACCCTCTCTCAATGCTCAGCTTTCACTCATGACTTGGTTTCCCTGAACTACCCCTTTCCTGCTGATTCTAACAGCTTCAAAATCAGCTAAGTTAACCAGTGCTGCATACTCAGACTTTGGCATTGTTCTATCCTAGGACTTTAAATCTGGTATGCTTCATTTTCTAAAGTATGTAGAATGACAACTTTCACATCTAAACAATAAACCAGTATTAGTAGGAACATGCTACACTCTCTCATTTTCTTTCTAGAAAAAACAAGTGCATTCTAAGGCGGGATTCCTTCATTTGTGGACACCTGATAACTCTAGGATAGGGACAGGAGGCCCAGGTAAAGGGAAAGACTTCAGAGAGTCAATGCTGCCCCCAACCTCCATCGTTAAGTACTCTCAGGCAGTTCATTTATTTCTTTAATTCTTTAGCGATATATATATGCAATTTCTATAGTACATATTTTGGGCACAGGAACTGCAGAAATTATATTCCCCTTTCCTCAGTAGTTCATAATCTAAGAAGAAATAGCATCTATGTACAGGAACATCTCCACTTAAAGAATCTCATCAGACATATCACACACCCTAAAGTATTAAAACCTGAAGGGACTGTGACTGGCATCTAATGCAAACCCTTCACTTGAAAGGTAAAGAAACAGATTCAGGCAAAAAAACTGAATTAACTTCCTGGAAAACCCTAAAATAGATTCCAATTTTTCCACTTCTTAGTCCAGGGCATTTCCCACTAAATCACAATGAGTGAATCAGAAACACTGCAGTGCATTAAAAAAATTCATGACCCTTTCTTGGGATTTCTCCCATTTGAAGGGACATGATATAGTATTCAAATGAAGATCTGCAGTGAGAGAAAATGAGGTTGGAAATAATTGTATTAAAAACCTGGGCCTCGGGCTGGGGATCTAGCTCAGTGGTCTAAGCGCCTGCCCGGCAAGCGCAAGGTCATGAGTTCAATCCCTGGTGCCACAAAAAAAAAAAAAAAAAAAACCTGGGCCTCGTACTGTGGTATCCAGACAATAGCCACAGTCCTGCAGGATTGTCTGTCATGTGTCACCTCTTTCTATGCGCTGGGTAGACAGAAAGGTTGGCCACACTTTGAACATACACTTGAATTTCATACAACTGATGGTTTGCAGCTAAGCTACAGAGAGTGTGAAACAAAAGCAAAAAAGTACATGAGACGAAATGAGAAAGAAAAGTGCTCCCAAAACAGATTTTCATAGAAGACTATTTTTAAAAAAGCTATATGGAGCCACCTAGTGACAGAATTCTGTGCTAATGGAATTATATTTGGTCATAAACAGAAAACAAGTCACAAACTGAAAGAGATTATCAATGACTAGGTCAGGAACAAAGGCTAGTTTTGTGTGTATATAAGACCTCAATTGTAAAGGAGACAGGATTCATCTGTCAAAGTTTTCATTTTTAAATTCTTTTTCTTTTATTGCCAACAGGAAGCTTAAATGTGGGTTTTGCAAC